>JAQQZS010000004.1:8251312-8264551 GCA_030068045.1 Platyallabes tihoni | reverse complement strand
TTAGACAGAGACAAACGAACGCCAGTGTAGAAGTCAATCGAGCGCCACTACAAAACGCAACATAAACGTCTAGGACGCTCAGAGCTCGTTCGTTTATCCAAAAAATTAACGCCCGTGTGAACAAGGCCTTACAGAGCCAGAGGCCGTGTACAAGCACCAAAGTTTTTTTTTTTTTTTTCCAACCCACACACAGAATGGACAGCTGGCAAAACATGAGGAGAAATTTACTGAATTTGACAAAATGCGTACATCAACAAACATTCTCCAAAATCACTAACTGTGCAAATTTAAAATATATCAAGCACGCAGCATTGATTCATCATTCATAACTGTGTTATTGTTATTTTGTTTAAGTTATTCATTGTAAAAGAAAAATTTTAATAAAATATTTTTTTTTGAGAAATCTTAAAATTTCTCGTTTTTTTTTTTCCTTTATATTTTTGTAACTTCAGTAAATATACTATATGGACAAAAGTATTTGGAGTGGCCAATATACCCTGCAGTGATGTTGGATGAGAAGACCTCGCTTGCAATCTCCGTTCCAGTTCATCACAAAGGTGCTCGATGGGGTTGAGGTTGCGAGATTCAGTAATATTTAATGTTTGTTTTTTAGTTTGGCTTATTTTGTGCTCACTTTATAAATTAGTATCTGAAATGATGAAATGTTATTTCTTGGTAGAGTAAGAATCTTCTCAATCCTTGTGACATTTTTGCAATCACTGACGTAACACTAAGCATGAACAATGCAAGAAATATACAGCGACTTCCAACACCATAACGTGTGGTGTTGAAAACACGTTCCCATCATTGCATGAACTAGAAACACGGCTGGTCCAACAGGTGTAGGAAGCAGTTGTGCAGCACTCCATGCAGCAGAACAAGTAGCAAGCTTGCACCTGTTCTACTGTCCAAATAAATAACAAGCCTGGAAAGAAAAGGCCTGCTGAGAATGTTTCTCGCTCCAGCAAAGCAGTACTTTATGTCCTTCAAGAGAAAGTGATGCACATAAATCTGTATGGCTTACATTGAAAGGCTCTCTAGTTGTATACTATAAATTAACTGCTGCAATGTAGAATTTATATTTATCATGCTTGATAAGAACCTGCAGTGTTACGTAGCACCAAAGTAACACTTAAGAGTAAGCTTTTGTTATATTAGAATCTGGTGAAATAATGTTGATCTGAGATGAAGCTTTAGATACAAGCAGGTGAAAGATGGTTAAGATTTGGTCCAAGGGATCATCTTTTCACTACTGTTAGAGACTAAATATCATAGATCTGTTATGTATCGGGTGGAATTGTGGTGTACTGGCACTGTGGGCGTGGATCTCCAGGGTCAAGGGTTCGATTCCTGCGTGTGTGTGTGGAGTTTTCTCCAGGTGCTCCGGTTTCCTCCCACAGTCCAAAGACATTACGGATTAGGTTGATTGCCAGTCTCAAAAAAATTGCCCATAGTGTGTGTGTGTGTGTGTGTGTGTGTGTGTGTGTGTGACCTGCAATGGATTGTTCAGGTTGTACCCGGCCTTGTGCCCCAAGTCTCCTGGGGTAGGCTCCAGGGCCCTTACAACTCTGTACTCTGCATAAGCAGGATTCAATATGAATACATTAATAAATGCTCTTATACCTTTGTACCTCTGAATGCTCGACTCCTATTGGTCAGAAGATTGCTTGTAACAGCTTAACAATAGTTCCAGCGGTTTATATTAGCACCCTCGTCCTCATATTTTTTTGTTTCTACGGTAACATCTTACACATGGACTTGTATGAGAGGCAATCAAAATAAACAGACTTCCATAGTTTTAACAGTTAAAAAGCTCCAACTACAGAGGAATGTCATGAAAAAATGACAGCTCTTCAGTTTCTCTGTAACAGGAAAACTGCATTAAAAATATATATATATATCTTGTTAACTTTAACACAGAAAAAGTGATGCTGGTGATGTGTAGGAATGTACTGTATAGTTTGTTATTACATGAGTGATAACAGCCACTAACTTTGCATGCAACTAAAAAGGCATAAAAAGTATGATGCTCACTGGCAGACTGCTGTAGTATAAGAGAAACTAGACGCTTCTTATGGGGGTGGATGAAAAGTCTAGGCTTTAGTGCTTAGATTGTTTTTAATATGTAGAATGTCGGATTTATAATTGAAAATATGGATTTTTTAAAAGCTATAACCACAATCTGTGTTATGTAAGAGACTCATTCAAAACTGAACATTTGTATTAGGAACACTGGATCAGATCTAAGCTGCTGATTCATTTAATATCACTAACATATCTGACTTTGATGGCATGTACTGAACAGAGGGCACGAATCAATCAGTCCTGTGGGTTCACATCAGTGACTTCATCAAGTACCAGCTAATTCTCAGACTATGAATACAATATGAATAGAGCAGGGTTTCCCGATGAGGATCACCTTGGTAACTTGTGTAAGTGGAGAAAGCTTTATGTATCACATCCCACAGAGTTCCTGAACACCAGCTGTGCAGCAGTGCGGTTATGACAACCTTCACTAGCAATGAATCACCACCTTTCCACCGTGTATCCAACTTCCCACTGAAGAGTGGGCAACCATCAGAAGCATTTGATGAATGCAGTCGTATACTGTAGGTAATGCAGTAGCAAAGCTGTCATGTGTCACTCAAAACTACTGACACCCATGCTACATAACTGTGGTGCTGCGTGCGTTAATAACCTGAATGCGCAGGTGATCAGAATAAGAGTCTAAAGTTCACGATCAGGTGCTTACCGCTCGCGTTCTTGCCACAGATGAGATGCTGGTAGGGTTGCAGCAGACCCCACAGCTCGGAGTCGTTGTTGATCGCTTGCTCCAGGGACTCGACCGTGAGCTTGGGAACTCCGTTCTCCTTCTCCACGAGCGCGCTCCTCAGGACGCGCGCGAACACCTCGCGAAACAGGGTCTCCATGCAGGCGGTCAGGTAGATGGCGGCGTGCTCGTGAATCCTCAAAGCCACGCGACTGTCCACCATCCACCGGAAAAACTTCCCTACGGAGAAGACGAGACCGCAACGCGCGGACTTGCCGCGGCTGAACCGATCGGCCGTGCTCATGTTGTAGAGCGAGAGCGCGCCGAGCGCCGCAGTCACGCAGTTGGCGGAGATGGTCCACGACAGCACCACCTTGATGGCGCTCTGCACCTCGTGCTTGGTGCACTTGGCGTAGCGCAGGCTCAGGCGCTGCGCCTCGCGGGCGACCCGGACGAGCGCGCGGCTCAGCAGCGCCGACAGCTTGGCCACGATGTCGCGGGACGCGCCGGCCGCGCGCGCCACATCGTCGTCCTTCCGCAGCGCGCCCTCCACCTCGGCCACGCTCCACGGCACCTCCTCGAGCTCGGGAAGCTTGGCACACTGGCCCGAGCATTCGAGGATCTCCGTGTCCTCCGCCAACACGGTGTTCACCGTGTCCAGACTGTTGTGCCTGCTGTGCATGGATTCGGTCAGATGCCAGCAGTTTCCCCCATGCGGAAACGACGGGTGCGTGTCGGAACAGCAGAGCGACACGCTGGACGACCTAAACGAGTCCGCCGCTCCACCATAACCGGAATCGAGCGTCAAATCCTCCAGCGTCCTCGCGGCTGCCTTACCCTTGCCTGCCATGGCTGCACTTCATAATTGTGGGCTGTGCCTTGCGTTTAAAAGCGAATAAACCAAAATCTGGCTACATTCACGCAGTCAAAGGAAAGTCCCGCAGATTGTCTTTCTTGTCTGTTTGTTTGTTTTAAAGAGAAAGGGTTTTGCGCACAGTTGTAATGCAGCAGTTCCCTTCCACTCCTTCGACAGTCAACAGGCGAATCCCTCCTCCAGACTCTCAGCCTCTCCAAGTTAGTGCGCGCAATTTGAGAGCTCGCTCCCTGAAACCTTCTCCAACCACTGCAGAGCCGCTCGGTGGGCGGGGACATGCAAATATGCCGTCAGATATGCCCAATCAGCATCCTCGCGCAGGATGGACTGACAGCCCGGTTCGGAATTAACCCGAGATTCCGATCACTGCGCTTATTGAGGTGTCGATGGTGAAGAAATCGGTAAGAGGAAAAAAATAAGAAGAATAATAATAAAAAAGAAAATCAGCCGTGGAGTCTGAAGACGTGCTGGATTGTGGACAGTTGTTGCTTATGAGGCAAGAAAATGTAATAGTCTTTAAGCAACATGTTCCAGGCAGAACTGTCACTTACTGCGGTATAACAGCTGATCCGTTCTGCATCATCCTGCACTCATCATGGCTCATCACACACACACACACACACACACACACACTGCCTGCAGAGGCTGTTCACGCTGAAGATGCTGTGGAAAAAGATACTTCTGTAACACACCCACACAATCTGCATTGTCCATACAAATATAAAATATTAACAATGAACTCTATTATTAAAAAGTACTGCTACAACTGTTAATATATGGATCACATGACAGGAAATGGCTTGACACACCTGAGGACTACTACATCACTACATCATTATCATCATCATCATCGTCATCATCATTATGTAAGAACAATCCATATGGGTGAATACTATTAAATACTATTAAAAAAAATACTATAAGTGAATACTATTAAAAACTATTATTCCCCATGGGAAATTAGCCTAAATACAGCTGATCATTGTTCACTCATTCATTCAAGTTTACTGTTTGGGGAAAGTTGGAGGAAACCTTGAAACCCTGAGGGAACCCATACAGAGAGAACACGCACAGGATCGTCTTAGATGTTTTATGTATAATAACAATAATAATAAAGAAGAAGGAGGAGAATTATTATTATTTATTATTATTATTATTATTATTATTTTGGCAGCACAGTGATTGGCTTAGTGATTAGCACTGTGGCCTTGCACCACCAGATTCAAGGGTTCAATTCCCACCTCGGGTCTGTGTGCATGGAGTTTGCATGTTCTCCCCGTGCTGGTGAGTTTCCACTGGGTACTCTGGTTTCCATGCAGACATGCAGATTAGGGTCATTGCCCCCCCCCCCCAAAAAATGCTCATAGTCTGTGTGTGTGTGTGTGCGCGTGTGTGTGTGCCCTGCAATAGATTGGCACGCAGGGTGTACCCTGCCTCATGCCCTAAGTCTCCTGGGATAGGCTCCAGGCCCCCTACGACTCTGTATACAGGATAAATGGTACAGTAGAGAATAAATGAATGAATAAATGAATTATTATTATTTTATGTTTTGCTTTGTTTTTATTATTTTCTGAACCCCATTTAAATTACAGACTTTGATAGATAACCATTGTTTGGCATCCCTTGTGTTAATGTTAATAATGCCTTAGGTAAGTACATACTCTCATCACTGTCACTGCTTAATCATCCTCACAGCATCTTAGTAATCAATGGATATTAATAATTCACTACCCAGGTGTGCACCATTCTCATATTTTTTGTTGACAGATGAGAGGAGGGTCTGTCATCAGTCTTAACATCAATTTACCATCAGGGATTGTGTGTACAAACAAATACTATTGTATACTAATTATATAAAATACTATTTAAAAAGAGCCCTAACTGTTTATGTAATCAGCAAATGTTATGACACCATGCAGAGCATTAAGGGAAAGCTGCTTGGTATACAGTAATCAAGTAATTAAAGATTTGCCTGATTAATATAATTCATTCTTTCATTCATTTTCTATACCGCTTAATCCTGTGTTCAGGGTCGCGGGGGGCCTGGAGCCTATCCCAGGAGACTTCGGGCACAAGGCAGGGTACACCCTGGACAGGGTGCCAATCCATCGCAGGGCACACACACACACACTACAGGCAATTTAGGAATTGTCTCATAAATGGCCCGGTCCAATTTCATTTTCAAGACCTCATCAAGTGGCAGCCGTGGACTGGGGATTGGAGTCTTACTGTAATTAAGTTCACTAAGCTTCCATGGTGCTAAATGAATACATTCACTTTTTCCGTGCCTCCCTGTGAGGATGTTTAGAGGCTGTAATGGTGGTAAATGAGAGATCAGGCATAAATGTACATAAGCATAATACTCTAATAGTGCCATGGTGCATCAGCTGCACTTTTACTACACTTACATTTATAAGTGCAAGGTTGTAAACAGGCAGCATGGTAGCTCAGTGGGTGTGATCCTTCCTCATAGCTCCAGAAGCTTCCTCTCTCCATCCTGAGCTCAGGTTACTGTCTTTCTACAGTTTTTAATATTCTCACCATGTTTGTTTGGGTTTCCTGCAGATTCTCTGGTTTTCACAAAACTCCCAAAAATATGCTGGTAGGTGGACTGGCTATGCAAAAGTGCCCTTAAGTGTGAATGAGTGCTCATATGTGTGATAATGAGACCCTATAATGGACTTGCGTATCATCCAGGGATTTCTGGAATACCTTTTTGTGCCAGTGCCCGAAACAAAGCAGGTGTTAATGATGAACAACTCTAATGTTGTTCTAAAGATTAATGAAGAAGGTAACTACATCATTATAAGATGCAGTTTAGGTCATCATCTCTTCCATACCTAAAATAGATCCTGAATGTTATTAGATTTAATTATTTTAAAGCATTTGTTGAAATTACATGAATTAAATTCATTATTAGACCTCCAGAGTGTACCACATTATATAGATAAACTTTTCCAAGTTCCATGTAGCTGAAAACACCAAATATTAAAAAGCATTCTTATTCTAGTATCTTGATCAAAGCAATAAGCCATAGTGCATTTGTAATAAACAAAAAAATATATCACACAGTGTGTAAAACATGATTATATGTGTATTTTTGTTTTTGTCATAAGCTACAGTAATTTATTAGCATAGATCATTTGAAGCAAACTATTATACTAGCCTAATGTCTCATAGGATTGTTTTTTTTTCGGGTTGGTACTGTATATTCATTGTTTTTTTGGAAATAACATAACAGAAACAGGTTCACTCAGCTACCAGTTCATCGAAAAACATTAGACTGGATCTCAGGAATACCACATTCATTGGTGGGTTCTTGAGTTTTTGGTTACCCTGGTTGAATTGGGCCAAGCCACACTAAGTGTCTAAAAGTCTTCCCTCAGTAATAGAATATAGGCACATTCACGGAAGTAAGTAAGAAATCGGGGTACTCCACAAGTACTCCAAAGTTCAGCTGAGACTCATATGATGCTTCTGCAGATGCTTCTGAGTTAAATCGAGTTGGTATCTTTAAAAGTCACGGTATATTTAGTACAAATTTAACATTGTCTCTGCACCACAAACCTTTTAATTCATGTGGACCTGTGACTTTTACTGGCATACATTAAACACAACCTTGCAAGAAGTGTGCTGACTGTGGAAAAAAAAAATGGAAAGTGCAACTACCAACATATTTAGTATGATTAAAACTCCCTTGTCCCTCCCAAATCCAGATGTTTATTAGCACCCTCTATGTTGCTCTGTGCTTAATTGGCAGCGTGCATAGTTTCTGACATAATCGAGCAGCTTTTGAACTGACTGTGCAAATTCCTCTTCATTTTTGAAGTAATACAAAGCCATTTTACCTTGGTGAAAGAATGACTGAAGGACTATCGTTATACAGCGACTTGCTTCACCATGCATTATTCAGGAACACATACATCAGTTTCCTTCACATCTATAAACATCATATCCCTCATATCAGTTTCAATTTACTCGTTTATACTGTACTGTACATTGCTTATTCTGTACAAAGACATCTTTTCATGAAACCCAATTACTACAAAAATTGTGTAATATGCCTCCCTAACATTTATGCTTTTTCAACACTGAAATAATTATTTGATATACAGTATATATAAAAATATTCATCATATTAATTCATATTAATAATATTCTCAAGCTTTTTGACATGTCCATGAGTGACCATTTAAACCACTTCACACTAGCTTTTAAACAATAGTGTATTCAACGAGATGAGGTACAGCTTTAGTAAATGTCAGATGCATAGCAAGTGCATTTTGCATGTGCATGTACATACATCCAGCTGAGAGGGAGAGTCATGTGGATAAGAGAGACTATCCATATGATGCTGTTTTAGTTAAAAGATGTACCTTATATCTTTAATAATTAAGCTTAAATTTGTTTTTAGTTAAATAAATGTAATTGATGTCTTTTTTGGTATCACTTTGATATTAAAGGGAGTCAGGAAATGAGTCATTATAGTTATTGTTCATGTCATTCATTTCATGCAATTACTTATCATATATATTTGTCTCCTTAATAATATTGCCAATTTGTTAACAATGTGTGCGTGTTTTTTTATCGATATGTTAATCGATATTTTCAGGTGTGACATATGGTATATTGGTCTTATAGTCAATTTCTTGAGTTGACTGAATGTGCTAATTAGCGAACACCATGCTGGCTCCATCGCGTAAATATTTCTGTTGAGTGCTCAATTGCCTACCATTTAATGTGTGATTTACGGAGTATGTGTAATGTCTGCAGAAAGCAGTATCTAGCTGAGCTCCAGACATCCTGCCTTTTAATTGAGTAAATGCTGCATGTTTCTCCATGACTTCTGGTTGCCTGGAAACATTAAAATGTCTTATGGCATGTAGTCATGGATGTGAGACACATACTGTATTTTTTTTTTATCACAAATTACAAAGTATCATTATGCTAATGCAATGGTACACCTAGACTTCTAATTAACATTCCACTCATTATGAAGTAAAAAAAAGAGAACATTTCAAGACGGTTGCATAATGATGCAATGAGAGGGAACGTCTGGGTGAGCAGTCATGGGGATCTTGCAAGGTGCTTAACCCTTAACTGCCCACCTGTATGTTTGGCCCGTGTCAAATATGGAAATGTCAGTGCATGATTAGACTGAACACTTGCTTTTATTGCATGATGTTTAACTGCTATATTTTAAAACTATTTATTTCAGAATTTTCTGTCTGTAATACGCAAAGAAAATACAGAATTATTATTATTTAATAATAATAATAATAATAATAATAATAATATACTGTATGTGGTATAGTGGGACAGATTTTTTTTTCTAACATAAAAAGCTATATATTTATTTTTATTTCAGTATATAGCTTCCATATTTAACAACATGAACTTTCTTTTTTCATGGACATTCCACAATGTTACATTCAATTATAAATATACTTTTTTATTTAAAAAAAAGTTTTCTACCCACTGTTAAAGGAAAATTATCCACTTTTGGGTGGTAGCAGTAACTCACTTGTTAAGGTGTAACTCAGTGACACGAATTATTTTCCTCTAACTGCACTCCTATTATGTTCTATATTATTCCTTCCCTATGCACGTACAGAAAATCTGCATATACTTACCCAAATTTGCTGATGTCTGAAATAGTCTAGATATTTCTAAGTTGTTATTAGGCTGTTGACTAATCCAATCTCAAGTTTCAACACAAATCCTGTCCTATTCTAAACATCTTTTATCTCTGGACTGAGGATGGATAATGTACAGAAAGCAGACCATTAAACCTTGCTACTGAATACAGTACAGTATATAGAGTCAGGAAGTAATGCACATTTAAAATACGTTTGCTTCCCACTAGCGGCCAACAGCAGTAGTGCATGTAATGTGTTCACCCAAACCCAAATACTTTTCAAAACATCAACTACATTATATTTATGGAACTCCAAAGTGTTCAAAATGAAATAAATAAATAGGACATGAAATAAATTTACACAGCCTATATTGTAAAGTCAATATTTTAATTTATATTTTATTTATATTAAATGCACGAGGTGTTATCTTCTGTAAAAAGTAATTTATCTTTAACACAAAAACTGCAAGAGTAGATTACATTAACATTTTGTTGTTAATTACTGAAGTATATTTGAATAGTTACTCCTATGAAGAGTCATAATTATGAAGAGCTGTGTTCACATAAAATAATAATTCAAGATAATAAGAAGATTTTAAAAAAAATCACAGCTTTGGAACTTTATTGTCTCTGTATCACATTCCTTTCATCCAATCATGATTTTTGCCATAATACCTTCAACACACACACATACACACACACACACACACACACACAGTCCATCAAACACATAATTCACTGATCACGAACTAAATACTAGTGCAGGAATCCTCTCACTGTTTTATAGTCAGGAACCCCTTCAACTTCTTACAAAATATCACTGGTACCCTTAGGCTTGTTACTACTTTACTCTTTACTCTTCTACACAAACTAATCAAAACTTAGGCACAAATCTAAGTGTACATTGAGATTTTATTTATTGGATCAAGAGTGTTTCTTTAATTTTAGAACATTACATAGAACCTAGATCTATCTATCTATCTATCTATCTATCTATCTATCTATTCATTCATTAAACTACAGCTGACATCAGATTTTAGTTACCTACTTGTAGTTTTCAACCAATATAGATGATAAATGAGTGATAACCCACTTACAAAAACAATGCATTGGTAAAAAACAATATGACTGTCAGTGATCGAGGGCGGCCCGGTGGTGAATTTTCGAGTGGTCTGGGTTCTATTTTCATCTATGCGTGTGCGGAGTTTGCACGCTCTCCTCTATTCTTAATGGTTTTTTTCCGGGTACTCCGGTTTCCTCCTACAGTCCAAAGACCTGCAGATTAGGGTAATTGGCGTTCCCAAATTATCCATAGTGTGTGAGGGAGTGTATTTGTGTGTCCTGTGATGGAATGGCACCCTGTCCAGGGTGTACCCTGCCTTGTGCCTTATGTCTCCCGGGATAGGCTCCAGCTCCCCCGTGACCCTGAATACAGGATAAAGCGGTAGAGAATGAGTGAATGAGAGTGATTGGTGTAACGTTATTAAACAAGGTAAAATATATGCACTACGCTTGCCCATTTTTCCTGCTTCCAACACATCAACTTTTAGAATTGTTTGATGTGGTTTTGATGCTACATTTGGTCAGTGTATGTTCAAACTTCAGTGCGTTAAACCTAGGTATGAGCATTTGGTCCTAGAAAAAGAAAGGTTTGTTTTAGGGGAGGTATGGTGTTGTGTATTGAATTTGAGTGTTTCACGACAACAGGAGGATATAATTATGCTCTGTGATGAAACACGATACTCAGAAAAGTTTCCCAAAGTCGTCAAATATAACTCGTTGTCAGTATGACAGGACTTTCACCTCACGAAAGGTAAACCGGTGCTTATTTTAGCAATGGTGTTAAACACACTCTAACTTTAGCTGCGCATCACAAACCGTAAACGGTGCCCGAGCGCACGCGCACCATCCTGGTTCCGTCTTCGTTCATGCCCAATGTCATGTGCTCATCCGGGAACTTTAGCTACAGCCTATCAGCGGCGCGAGTGCGAGCGCCATTATTTACGTCGCAGTTGTTAACGGAGTATAAAAATATAGACACTTTTTGTATATATTGTAATATTTTCAGTAATGTGCATTAATATATACAAATAAATAAATAAATAAATAAATGATTAGTTGCTTATGTACGTGTTTATTAATCATTTAACAAGGATAAATACAACAGCCCAGACAATCACACTAGAAGAACGTGACTTCGGGATGAAAGACGTCAGACCCGGTAGTAACCAATCACAAGCGGTTGAGGCCACGTGCGTAGTAGTCTGGGCGGAGTGAGGGAGTTACTCGGGCAAAAGTGCGCTCGAGCTTCTACGTGAGACGGAGAAAAATTTCCGCTTTATTACCGGATTCGATATAGGAATAAACGCTGGAATTAGTCAGATGGATGTGTATTTTGTGCGGGGAGTGTTAGAGATCTGATTAAGTCGCATTTGAGCGTCGGTACTGAGTTTTTTCTGCGAATTTTAATATTTACATAACCGTTACCGTTTTGTAGCGCGTGCCACCGAAGAGGGAACACGAGTATTTCGTTTAACTAAATATATACATGAAATTATCTTGTTTAGAATAGATTATTGATGCGTTGAGATTATCTGATCATTTGTTATCGCATTTATTGACATTTTCGTGTTTTTTTTGTGATTCAGAAAAAAAACAAGTTATACAACAGGAGGTACAGTGCACAGCGCGGTCCTAAAGCCCGCCCTGTATAGGACCAGATCTGCGCACCTCGTTCGCACTTCAAGTCAAATGTTTCAGCTGTGGGCCGCGTAAACATTCTCTGACACTATGGAAAGCGTTTTGTTAGAGCAAGGATAATTTCATTCAGTTAAACTAATTTTAACTCAAGAAACTTTAAAAAAAAATTGCATTTTATTGGGACTACAGAAATTGCTGGAAGGAGATTAGTGAGAAGTCTGCTGAATTTAAAAGGGTTTGCCAGGTGAAGTAATGGTGGTAAATACAATCCACTGGTTCAGGAAGGGCTTGCGGCTGCACGACAATCCTTCCCTTCAAGAGTCGATCCGGGGAGCGGATACTGTGCGCTGTGTCTACATCCTCGATCCCTGGTTTGCCGGATCGTCCAACGTTGGAATCAACAGGTGGAGGTATGAGAGAGAGAGAAAGCTACCCTCCTACTTCTGGTGCATGCTGTTAAAGTGTGTGGGTGGTGGTTGGGGGGGAATTTAGGAAGTTTCTCAGTGTGCAAGATAAGTGTGTATGAGATGTAGCTGTCTTCAATTAAACTTAATTGGCATATTTGTTGAATCACCATGATCATTTATGTATCAAAAGATGTGAAATGTAGATTTTCCAGACCTAATATAGAATTAAATCTTGGGCTCAGTGGTAGGGTTCTCGCCTGCCATGAGGAAGGCCCAGGTTCAGTTCCCAGCCTATGCCCAAACCCCAACCACTGGATGCAGTGCCGTTCCCAAGGCTGGATAAAATGGGAGAGTTGTGTGAGGAAGAGCATCCGGCGTAAAACCTGTGTCAAAGTTGTGATGTGGATCGGATGGTCTGCTGTGGCGACCCCTTGACAGGAGCAGTCAAAAGACTAACTCTAATAACAATACGACTAACAGCAATAGAATAGGATAAAATCATAGTATTATAATCTACTATTTTGTCTTATACTGTAACTGTAGAACAAGGAATTTTTTTAGTCATGACACTGCAAATATTATTTTTGTAAATTGTTCAATAATCATTGTGTACACAAATATCAGGAAAATAAATGAATGAAGGATAATATTGAAATACAACAGCAGAAAAAATGTAAACAGCCCAATGACGCAACCAAAAACACACACACACACACACACACACACATTACACACATATTAAATTCAAATTCAAATTTTTATTTGTCACATACACAGTCATACACAGTACGAAATGCAGTGAAATGCTTATACGACCTCCAGTGACCTTAAAAATGAAATAAAAACTTAT
>JAQQZS010000004.1:8233454-8244879 GCA_030068045.1 Platyallabes tihoni | reverse complement strand
ACTTCTTCTTAGCTAGCCTCTTTCCCTGTATACACTCCTGGACTTCCTCGTTCCACCACCAAGTCTCCTTGTCCCCTCGTAATTGGATAAAATGTACTTTTGCTTAATTAAACAGCAATGTAAAATATATAAGAGATACAAAGATTAATTGGTTTTCTTTTTAGAAAAATCAACGTTTATTTTTTTAAATGTATACTCGAGTTACTCAAGGAATTGTTTCGGCCCTAGTACACACGACTCTGACCAAACATGCAGCACAGGTTTAGCTGTTCTTTTATTAAAAAAAAAAAAAAAAAAGTAAAGAAAGTAAAGTAAAAAAAAAAGTAAAGTAAATTAGGGCAATTTAAACAATTATAATTTAATGCACTGACAAAAGGAAACACCTCTCCTTTAATTTAATATGTACTCCAGATGCAGTACTCTTTTTGTTCATGTCTGAGCCAGTGCAAACAGGAGGACCCGTTTCTAGCAAACGCCACTGACCTTATATAAGAGCGATGTTATTATATAACACAACAGTCTCCTTGCATATCTGCAGTTCAAGATTGTTGCATGATTAAGAGTAATGATGTTACAGACACCAGGCAGATGTAGGATTTCTCACTGTAATATCTTGAATCAGTCTTTTAAACTTGTTAGTTTCAATGTTTCATCATTTAACTACGACATATATTATTTATTTTTTTCACTTTTGCAGATTTTTACTACAGTGTCTGGAGGACTTGGATGCCAGCCTCCGCAAACTCAATTCCCGATTGTTTGTAATCCGGGGCCAGCCCACCGATGTCTTCCCAAGACTCTTCAAGGTACCACAACAATGCACATTTATCTTTAAATTATGCCAGGGTTAGTGTGTAACTGAATGCAAAATTTAGCGTCCCTCATGCTTTTAGAACAATTTATTAGCCATGCTACTGCAACACAACAGCAGTCCAAAAGACAAGGAACAACCTAAATACCACATACATAAATAAATAAATACTTTTTTTTTTTTATAATATTCATAGAAAAAAAACTTTTTAAAGTATTTTATTTAATATTCGTTTTCCAGTCCTGATTTATGACGGATGCAGTAAGACGAATCTGCCAAGACTGGCCAAGCAATCTGGCAGGGACAAACTGACCATTTTGATTCATACGCATTCACATTCCATACAAACTTAAATAATTCTTTTGATTGTGTAAAGCTGCTTTGAGGCAATGACAATTGCTAAAAGCGCTATACAAATATAATTGAATTGAATTGAAACTGATACATCAGAATGAATATGCAGTTATTACTCTGAAATCCATACACTGCTCAAACCGTTAAAAAAAAATAAAAAAAATGCAAGGTGTGCAAATTGTTTTAAACATGTAGTAATGCTTGAATTCAATTAAATTTAAGTTATGTTTTTATTTGTATAGTGCTTTTAACAATGGACATTATCACAAAGCATCTTTATAGTAATAGAAAGAGATCCATTTGACCCAAGCATGAGCAAGCAGGGGGCATCGGTGGCAAAAAAAAACAGCCCAGAGATGACAAAAGAAAGAAACATTCAGAGGGCCCGTCCTCATTTGGGTGATATCAGATAGTATGACCGTAAATCAGTCCCTGAAATACCTGTATGCTATAGGGTTCAAAGTTTAATATAACAGGAAAGGTGTTTATGTTAATATAAAGTCTACATTCACTGATGGACGCTCCGGTACAAAACTGTTCGTGGCAATTTCAGTCCTAAACTATTGAATGACTGCAGTCATAAGCCATCACGGAAATACTGTCACGGAAAGAAATAAGCCAAGTCCAAGACCGTCTTCATGGTCATGAAGTAGAACTGTGATTTACGTTAAGGTTTCCTTTAACAGACATTTACTTAATGCGTTAATTAACCTGAAGAAACTGACTTTCAGTAAATACGTATATGTAACCTTATATGTATTATGTAACCTTCGTTCAATTTAGTTTTAATTATATAGAGCTTTGAACAATGAACATTGTCACAACGCAGCTTTTCATGAATAAAAATGTTAGATATTTGAACAAATTTTGAGTGAAAGATGTTAAAAATTGGTGGGTAAATTTTTTTTTTTAGCTTAATTATGATGCCAGATGTAACTGTGGCAAGGAAAAGCTCCCTGAGACGACATGAGGAAGAAACCTCGCAGGGAACCAGCCTCTTACTAATATAATCTATTATAAACCTAGGTCTAATAAACCTGATAATAATCTACTTCAACTAACATCTCGGTTAACATATTTGCAGTTTTGTATTGGCAAAGGTGTGCATGAAAAATGAGGTTTAATATTAAGGCCAGGAGATGGGAGTTCAGTAAGCTATCAGCTTTTTTATTTTTGTAATAAACTTTTGCTTATTTATATGGACTTTATGAAATTTAGAGTAAGTGTATTTTGTTTACATTTAAGCAAACATCAAAGACACATTTGAAACTTTTCTTTTTTTGCTAACATGACTAGTGTTTTTTCGTTAGTGATTGCAGTAAGTAATTTTGATTAAGGGAATCTTGATGTCAAGAATTGCCAATTTTTACACTATTCCCACTATATCAACTTACATTGTTTGACTGTTTTTGTTATTCTGATGTTCTCATGTTTTGCACACCACTGTATTTAATGATTAGTCCATTCAGTCTGTATTCAGTCTGTATTCTAGGTTGTTCTTGCTTTAGGCTGAACAACCTAGAATACCTAGATGTCCAGTACAGTGCATTTCCTCTTAACTGTTGAAACTAAACCAACAGATGATCTATAGATATTATATTTTAGTTTAAATGTTATTTTATTTTAAAACTCACATGAAGATTAACAAAATCTTCCAGTTTTAGCAAATATAGTTTCACTGAACATTTGCTGTCTGTTCTCTACAAATGTATAGCATTGTCTTGTTGATGCTTACAATATTCTTCATGATTCACGCTCAGGAGTGGAACATCACCCGGCTGTCTTATGAGTATGACTCGGAGCCGTTCGGCAAGGAGCGAGATGCAGCCATTAAAAAGCTGGCCAGCGAGGCCGGAGTGGAGGTGACGGTACGGATCTCCCATACGCTCTATAATCTAGACAGGTCTGTACAATCTGCTAACCAATTGATCTCACTCTCCTGTATTAAAAGAAAGTGATTGATGAGCTATAACAGCTGCTTTTATTTTCCTACGTTCCATCTTTTTTTTCTTTCATTCTCTTTTCTTCTCTCTTTTTTTTCACGCTCTCAGGATCATAGAGCTCAATGGGGGCCAGTCTCCACTCACCTACAAGCGCTTCCAGACCCTCATCAGCAAGATGGAGGCGGTGGAGACTCCCGCCGAGGCCATTACAGCAGAAGTCATGGGCTCCTGCAGCACTCCTCTTTCTGATGATCACGACGAAAAGTTTGGGGTTCCTTCCCTGGAGGAGCTTGGTGAGTGCCTCCTATGATAAATCACCTGCCGTTTGTATTTGAGTCACTCCCAGGTTAGAGCAACAGAAATGTTTTTTTTTTTTTTGGGCAGCTGTATGTCTGAAAAACTTTTTGCCTTGATGCAGCAAAACAGTATGCCGCCGATGCCAAAGCAATAAAGAAAAAATATATATATTAATGGAGATTGCTGGTGGCTTCAGTAAGAGCAATATATATTTTTATTAAGGGTGGCAGAAAAAGGACAGATTCTTTGATGCATGAGTTTTACTGAATCGGTCAGAGAGTTTTACCTTTTTTTGTCATGATATATAGCATAGGACCCCAGTGTAAATGCTCAATGGCTCGGATTGGTGTGTGTGTACAGGTTTCGACACGGAGGGGCTATCCTCAGCTGTGTGGCCCGGAGGAGAGACTGAGGCCCTTACACGACTTGAAAGGCATCTGGAGAGAAAGGTCAGACCTTTAATGTTAATCCTTAAAATCAGATACACAGGGTGGCACAGATGCATGCTGGGAACATAGGTTAATGACTATTAAAAAAAAAAAAAAGTGTTTATATAGAAATCTTGCTGGTGTGTGTTAACAGTGTGTTACTTTTAGAAAGGTTAAATTTTACCATTACCAGAATATGAGAATGACATTGCAAAAATTTGGAACTCAAAATAAGCCTATTATTTTTACTTCCTGTTATCATGTGTATGTACTGTATTGTGCTATTTCTTTGAATATGTGACCTTCTATTTTTTTGCTCAGTCATATTTGCTAAGTTGGTTAAAATTAACAAAAATTCAGTTAATCATATTGCCTATTTTGTGCTTAAAAAAAGCACACTCTATACGGCACAATCTTGAGGCACAATATGTAAATGCTCTGAGCTTTAAGTGCTATACGGTTAACACTTTTTAAGTGATATACACATACAGTATATGTCCATGTCCATACACATGCAATATAGAATAGAAAACAATGTCAATTACGCATTCTGGCATAATTTTACTAACCATTTTTACTTACTTCCAGGCATGGGTGGCCAATTTTGAGCGTCCCAGAATGAACGCCAACTCGCTCTTGGCTAGTCCCACTGGGCTCAGTCCTTACTTGAGGTTCGGCTGCCTCTCATGTCGACTCTTCTACTTCAAACTCACTGACTTGTACAGGAAGGTAAAAACTTGTATTTACACCGCACAGCGATAAACCCGAATTTGACACTTGAATCTCAAGTCACACTAATCCTGGTGCTCTTCCCCTCCTGCCGGCATCCCTCAGGTAAAGAAAAATAGCTCACCACCTCTCTCGCTCTACGGACAGCTGCTGTGGCGCGAGTTCTTCTACACCGCCGCCACCAACAACCCACGCTTTGACAAAATGGAGGGCAACCCCATATGTGTGCAGATTCCATGGGACCGCAATCCGGAAGCACTGGCCAAGTGGGCGGAGGGCAGGACAGGCTTGCCCTGGATCGACGCCATCATGACCCAGCTGAGGCAGGAGGGCTGGATCCACCACCTGGCGCGCCACGCTGTGGCCTGCTTTCTCACACGCGGAGACTTGTGGGTCAGCTGGGAGGAAGGCATGAAGGTACTGTGCCCTTAACACTTATCTTCTGCGTACTGTCTCTCTGTGGATGTCTCACTGAGACAAAATTCTGATTACATGTCTATTTTTATTAATAGACTCATAACTTTTATTAATTATGATTATTGGAAGTGATGGTTCTTTTGTAAAGAGCCGTAGTTACAACGTCTACAAAAAACGTGTTATTTTTTGTAAAGAATTACATAAACAGTAATACTTTTTTTCAGTTAGCCACGTTTATCACTATATCTTGCTTGTTAGTGGAATAATTCAGACTCATTTTTCAGTCTTTTAATCCAGTTAGATCAATAAAACTATTTTAAATTAGAGCATGAATTTAAAATTAATTTAGCAGAACAGGTTAAAACCTTTTTTTGAAGAAAGCATGTAACCCATCAGAACTGATACGTGTATTCAGCAGCATGAAAATCGCATCTTTTTTTTTTTTTTTTTTTACTTTATAAAACGTCAGCTAGAACCCATATAGAAATAAATGAGGTGGTTCAAATCAAACCGGGACATTTGATTGTGCAGAATAACAGAACACAGTTACGAGAGTTAAAAACTGCTTTTATTTCTCAATATAATCTCTCCAGCAACCGTCATCACCAACAGACTAACTTCACATTGCAATGGGGCACTAGACGAGGATGCCCACTCCCCCTCTCACTATTCACTATTTTCTTCGAACCGTTAGCACCATACATTCGCCAGAACACTAACATTAAAGGGATTCAAACACAACATAAACTCAACTTTTACGCACATGATATATTACTGTATCTACAAGACCCTTTCATCCTCATTACAAGAAATAATCATCTCATTCTCTAATATATATTTCCGAATACTCAGTCAACTGGAATAAGTCTTAAATTCTTCCATTACACTCAAACAGCTGGGATGTGACGGCTCATACACCACCAAACACTTTATGCCCCAGTCACATTACTTATTTAGGCATGAATATTTCCAGTCGGCTATATAAATGGAAGCGTCCCACCCCATCAGAAAATATATGGTTAGATGTTGAACAAACTATTTGTAACGACATTCAGATTTCAGACTTGCCCTTCTGTAGCCAGATAGGCTTAGATATTTAAAGCAAACGCTGATTAAGGATGTTCCTCTTCTGGCAGTTTATTATTTGAAATTTACTTACAGCTTTATTAAACAGCCATAAAAAAAAATAGTAATCAAATATAGTAAAAAGTCAATCTGTGTATGAGACTTGAGACGCTTCATTAGAACCTCAGGTGTACTGTAGTTCAGCAAAGCAATGGATTAAAATTGTAACACACACACACACACACACACACACACACACACACACACACACACACACACGTGCGCATCTCACCAGTACCACACTCACCAGTACATTTAGCTAACTTTGACACACGTATCATTTGTGTTCTTTATATATTTTATGTCATTAATATCAAACAACTTTTTAGAGTTTTAGAAAATTTTGGATTTTCAAATATGTTGTGAAATAAATACTTGTTTTAATCCTTACAATGTAATCCATAAATTGAGGTACTAATTATACGATATGAAGCCTATCGAAATGTATAGAAGTTAGGATTAGCCAGTTGCTATGTATGTAAATACATAATAATAATAATAATAATAAACAAACTTGGATGTTTTTCCAAATTAGAATTAATATTGAAATATTAAATAATGAATAGTATATACAGCTTCTTAATGGAAAATCTCAGCCAATACCTATTACTTCACCACTTTCTCCTTTTATTTTCGTTTCCATTGCTTTTGTAAGTCTTAAGCTAACATATTTGAGCAGTAAATGAGAACACATTGCATCTTGTGCTGATCTGGAGAGTCGGAGCCAGAAATTCAAAAACACAATTATAGTCCACTTTAAACTTAACATTACATCCATCATTGATTTGAGAAAAAAAAAAGAGAAGAATACCAAATATAAATTACTAAGCACATGCAAAATTCGGCAGTGCAGTTGCATGCTTTACACAGTAGATGTCTCTGCATTGCTGCAATACAACACTGATATGTCGGTAGGTGTTCGAGGAGCTGTTGCTGGATGCAGACTGGAGTGTGAACGCGGGCAGCTGGATGTGGCTCTCCTGCAGCTCCTTCTTCCAGCAGTTCTTCCACTGCTACTGCCCAGTGGGTTTCGGCCGCCGCACCGACCCCAACGGGGACTACATACGGTGGGTTGGATAAAATGTGTGTTTTATAATGTTGTAGCCTCTATGAAGAAATATTTTTAAGTATTAGTTTATTGACATAGGGCTCATATAAGCATTTTGTCATGTAGACGGTATTTACCAGTCCTGAGAGGATTTCCTGCCAAGTACATCTATGACCCGTGGAACGCCCCAGAAAGTGTGCAGAAGTCGGCTAAGTGTGTCATCGGTGTGCACTACCCGAAGCCCATGGTGCACCATGCAGAAGCCAGTCGTCTCAACATAGAGCGCATGAAACAGATCTACCAGCAGCTGTCCTGTTACCGCGGCCTAGGTAAGTCTCATCTGTGTAGCCTGTGCAGCTTACAGTTATATACAGAGTCAGACAAAAAAAGAAAAGAAACACGCTTCAGGAAAAGAAAAATAGAATGATGTTTATTATATTAATATAATATTAACAATATTGTCATCATTATTATTATTATCATAATATTATCATGTTAATTTTTTAAATATATATTTTATTAATATGTAATGTATAGCAATAAATTTAGCATTAAAATATAAAAGTTTTATAGCCCAGGTGTACAAGAAATAGACACTGCAGTGCACCAAATAACAATATTTACAATTATACACAATTTTCAGTGCGTAAGTGAATGTATGAAATGTAAGTCCAGTATATCGTATGTGTAAAACTGTTGTAAAGATATTTTAGTCCCTTACTGTTTCTTTTTGGATTTTTTTATCTTCTATACCGCTTTATCCTGTGATCAGGGTCGCGGGGGGCCTGGAGCCTATCCCAGGAGGCTTTCGCAGTCCAAAGATATGCAGGTTAGGCTGATTGGCGTTCCCAAATTGCCCGTAGTGTGTGAATGAGTGTGTGAATGTGCGTGTGTGTGTGTGCCCTGCGATGGATTGGCACCCTGTCCAGGGTGTACCCCGCCTTGTGCCAATCTACTGATATTTCTGTTTATGAAATCACAGTTCCCCTGACTCTTTCTGTTGACTTTCAGTGTGTCTGCTCACAGCAAAATGAGCTGCTTTAAGACTTTTTTTTTTTAAGACTCTTTATTTTTTATTTATTTATTTATTTTAAGATTTTGTTTTTTGAAGTTACTTGGATAGCTTAATTATGTACAGATTGTCAACAGGTATGCAAACTTCTGTGCTTGCTAATGAAGCTGCTGACATACTTTGCTAACTCTGAATTACTTTAATATTTATTCTGCATGTTGTAACAAATGAAAAAAATGCTAAGTTTTTTTAAGGCAGAGGGATGAAAATGTTAAACTGCATAGGTTTTATTTCTTGTATAAGCTTTTGCTTTTAGCTTATGCTAGACCCATTTTACTATAAGGTATTTTCAAGAAGAGATGATGAAACATTGCTAGACTATGACCTAATCGAGTCCTGACTCTTTTAGGACTGCTGGCGATGGTGCCGTCCAACCCTAACGGGAACGGGGAAAACTCCACAAGCATGATGGGAATTCCCGGTGCTGATGCTGCCCAGGACACTGCTGCATCCTCTGGTAGACTTTATAATCTGAGGCTTATTTACAGTTCTTCATTATATAAGCATTATATAATGCATTATCTACATTATATAAGACCACACGAAACCTAAAGCCGTGATTACTTTTTAATCTTAATATATTATTCAATGATGTCCGTGATTTTTACTTTAACAGAATTTCCTTCCTTGCAGTGTGATCTTAATTAATGCCCTCAGTAATCATAAAGCTGCTGTTGCTTTGTCGCTTACGTAACATGTCTCAAAAAGGTGCATTTGAGTCATGGATTTTTAAGGAGCAATAAACAGTCTTAAACTGTCTCACCAACCTCACTTGAAAAGAGTTTACAGAAGGTTTTACATTTACTTTAAACAAGTTAACAGTGCTTTTAACTGTATATTATTAGTGTTACATTACAGAGTGCCCTCAATACAGTGAGCTCTTACTATAGAAATGATAATGTCGGAAGAAGTGATTTCAGCAAATTATCTGTTTTTGGTTAATTTTTTAGTCATTAAAAAAAAAATTCAAAAATGATTGTAAAAACCTTTTTAGTTTGACTACACATGCACAGTATCTGTGTCTCAGACCAGTTCTTGGCTTTCCTTTATTATAGGATATCAAATGCCTGCTAACTCTCAGGGCGAGTGGCCCAGTGGCATGATGGTGTATTCTCAAGGGGACACACAACGACAAGGTACAGACTTTCACACGTACTGTATACACAACCACATACAGTCGTAGCTCAGTGGTTAAGATAATCTGACCAGGAGGTCAGGCATTCAAACCCCACACACTAAGGTGCCACTGCTGGGTCCTTTTACCCTGCACTGTTCAGGTTTAAGAGGGGCGTTCAAGTCAAACTGGGACTTGTGATAAACTTTGTCATGACACTAGTGTTTACATAAGGCTTTAAGCACGCTACGGTGATGAGATTCTGAACATTTGAACGGCGCAAAGGCCTGACCTCTGTGAACGACAATCCCGGGTGAGGTGCCTCAGAGCCCACATATGAACATTCAGCGGGTGAAACGCCTAATCCTTAAAATCGTCAGATAACTTGCCGCTAGGTTATGCATCTGATGCGTCTGTCTGTGGGAACTGTACACACAATCATTCACAAACACCACATGCACGTTACAGGAACATGCCTGGGAGTTATTGGCACATCCACACTCCAAGCCATTTCCACTTGTTGTGGCCATTGAAGCCTCAGGAGGCCAGTGTTGAATAGCTGAAGCAGGCAGTCTAATGATGGCTCCGGCATACTGAGAAAACTTTCTACCTTAATGCAAGCATACTTGAAGGAAAATGACAGAGCAATAACTGTATGTCTGAGTGAGCCAATGCCTCAGGTTCCTGTTTTTGGCCTCCTCTTGTGTCTTTTACTACTCATTCTCTTATTATTTAGACAGAACTGCTACTCACTGGATGGTTCTTTGTCTTTTCTTTCTAAACTCATTAGACTCTTGTGTGAGTACCAGGAGATCAGCCGGTTCTGAAATATTCAAACCAACTCATGTCTCACTAACAAACAATGAAACAATCAAAGTCTATGAGAAAGATTTTGACCTGTATTTTCATGTGTTCATGCATTGTGTTTCAACCATCAAAGACCGCAATGGAAACGAACTGACTGATCAGTAAGACATCAAGGAGAGATGGAAAGAATACACTGAAGACCTTTACACCTCCGCTGATGACCATGGGAATAAAGATCAGACTGACCAGGTGCATCAGGAACCAGACCTCCTGGAGAGCGAAGTAGAATGGGCGATGCAACAGCTACCAAGTAACAAAGCGCCTGGCATTGACGGGATTCCAGCCGAGCTGCTTAGACCAATTTCAAGAGCTGCCTTGATGGCTCTTTGCCAGCAGATATGGAGATCCTGCACATGGCCGACTGACTGGAAGCGGTCAGTTTTTATTCCCATCCCGAAAAAGGGAGACACAAGAGACTGCGCCAACTACCGCACAATCGCCCTCATTCCACACGTCAGTAAGATTCTACTGAAGGTTATCCAGGGGCGCCTGGGTAGTGTCATTGACCGCGAATTACCAGACGTCCAAGCCGGTTTTAGACGGGGCCGAGGCACCCGTGACCACATTGCGAATCTCAGGTGGATCATGGAGAAAGCCAGAGAATACCAAAAGGAGCTTTACATGTGCTTCATTGATTACACAAAGGCATTCGATTGTGTGGAACATGACAAGCTCTGGGTCGCCCTGCGGGAACTGGGAGTGCCGGAACACTTGATCATACTGATCAGGTCACTCTATCAGGACCAGGAAGCTACTGTCAGAACCAGATATGGGGATACAGGCTGGTTTAAAATCAAAAAAGGCACCAGACAGGGCTGCATTCTCTCCCCATTGCTCTTCAATCTATATGCTGAAGTGATAATGCGGAAATTAGACCTGGACGAATCTGAAGTGGGGGTGAAAATTGGAGGCCGGGCAATAAGCAACCTCAGGTATGCCGATGATACGACCTTGCTGGCGGAAAGCGAGAAAGATCTGAGGATAATGATCATGAAGCTTAAAAGTGAAAGTGAGAAGATGGGACTTCATTTGAATATCAAGAAAACGAAAATCATGACCACAGCTGCTAAGGAAGTCCATATTAAGATTAACAACGAGGAAGTAGAGGTGGTCGACAGTTTCGTCTTCCTGGGCTCCATGATCAAACAAAGTGGTGATGGTGGTCCTGAAATAAAGCGCAGAATCGCCCTGGGCCGCACAGCAATGGTTAGTTTGAACCC
>JAQQZS010000004.1:8217142-8232275 GCA_030068045.1 Platyallabes tihoni | reverse complement strand
GTGTACCCCGCCTAGTGCCCGAAGTCTCCTGGGATAGGCTCCAGGTCCCCTGCGACCCTGAACACAGGATTAAGCGGCATAGAAAATGAATGAATGAATAGGTTCAAGCGGATCCTGGATCAGGTGTTAATTTTGACTTTCATAAGTTTGTTTGTAAATATGTCTTAACAGGTTGATGGTAAAAATCTTAACACCTCTTTAAAGGTGAAGATTTTGTTGTCCTTATGATTATTACTAGTGATTTTTTCCATTTTGGCATTAAACAAATGAATAGAAAATAACATGAAAACCACTTATTTTAGATAGTGATGATGATTATTATTTTTTTTCTTTGTGTTTTAACAGGTTCTCACATGTGACCGTGTCCTGGGAAAAAAACTGTACACACATACACACACACACACTGATTAGTGTGTATTAAGATAAGTAACTACACATTATATTATATGTACATGTATAAGTAAATAAATATATACATGTATAAATCTAATTAAGGGGGATCAAGGTGTTTTTTTTTTTTTTTTTTGTCAGGAGTGTGTGACCCTTTTAATTAAGCACTCCCTCGTATTATCACTTGGACTACATGCAAACTGACGCTGGTGCTCCAGCCAACTTTAGGAGGGGAGGGGTAACTATTCTCCCTGACAATGTTCTAATCTCAGCGAGTGTTAGGACTTCTCTTGGCACAGAGCTTTGCTGTACATAAAAATTCATTTAATACTCGCATACAGACTGTATATTTGTTATCGTATGTGCTTTTTCTTTCATTCAGTCTTAGACTCTCTCAAATATTTTTGATATAAATTATCATTGTGGATCAGCTGTATTGCTGTATTTTCTTTTTCTTTTTTTAAGTATAACTTAAAAAAAACATTTGTAGATTGCATTTACTGTACACGATGAGGTACCTCTCGGTCTGTCTCTTCCACGTTCTCCTTGACCTGTTTCACATCACTGCTGTTGTCTCACATCTCGTCTTTCCTCTTTTCCTTCTCTCAACAAACCTTTCGTGAGCGGCGTCTTCTCATGTAGCTGTCATTTATGTAATTCAAACACGATGTGCTAATTCTTTACTTGTGCTCTTGTTTAATAAACACGATGTAAATACCAGTGGTCTCCTTTTGTTCAGTCTGGGTTTCGGGATTCTTTTTAGTCACCTTTCCTTTACAAAAATCTAGTATGCAAGGAATAAAATTGACCAAGTGCTCAGCTTTATCAATAAAGTATCAATAACTAAGTGGAGTGATCTGTTAAAAGCCAATTATTTTCTTGTAACAGTATTTTATTCTTCTAATTCTACAGGGGTCTGTCACACCAACACTTTATTATATTAAAATTATGACATCACAAGTTATAAGTTTATAAATACATTGCTGAACAATTTCATGTCAGTTTTTCCATAGTCCAACTTTAGTCTTCTTGTAATAAAATTATCTATCGGAATACTCATGCGCAATTCACATTGTGAATTATACCAACATAAAAATGAAGAACTTAAAGTAAAATTTTTTTTTTTTTTTTTTTTT
Source organism: Platyallabes tihoni (assembly GCA_030068045.1). Classification (NCBI taxonomy): domain Eukaryota; kingdom Metazoa; phylum Chordata; class Actinopteri; order Siluriformes; family Clariidae; genus Platyallabes; species Platyallabes tihoni. The sequence goes on along the minus strand of JAQQZS010000004.1, from coordinate 8,230,749 downwards.
TTTAACACCACAAAGCATGATGAAGCAGGAGAAAGCCAGGTCTGCTCTTTTAATGTTAGTATTAAAAACCCCATCCGTTACACTGTTCTTTAGAAATGCCTTTTTGTTAAGGTACATGATAATGAAGTGTAAAGTAGGAACACTAGAACTGGGGACTGGCTAATTTTGGCGCTTATCTGTTATCACAAGTGCTTCTATTGATAGCCACAGCTGTCCCTCACTGCTTGTGCCCTAACAGAGGCTGGATTTAAAAGCACCTACCACCTGCTACTTGGAAATGACACACAAGCATGGCGTGAGTCTGATGGGATATCTCATGATAACAGGAAGCTATTTGTGGAGCGCAATAAAGCTATTGTATAGTCGCAGTGGCCATTTTATTGTATCAAGGCTTCTGCTTCTCCGGATACTTGCTACTAAGCCACTGCCATGTCAGTATTACTGCTCGGCTGAGAATGATACATCAGTAATATTTGATCCTAGGGTGGTCCCTATCCATTGATTGACGTGACAAAGGTCAGGCTAAGAATTTGTGAATAACAACAGATGGTCTAAAGTCAGCAAATTTACACCTATAAAGTGTCTCTATGAATGAAATGGTCAAGTGTATAAAAATATAACCATCACTGACCAAATATCAAGACCATATAACCGTGATACAGTTTATTAAACAAGAGCCAACATGATGCGTAAATAACCTAAAAGGCATAAAGCGTCACCCAAACGCATTTCTACAGCAACTTTAGAACTCTTCGCACTCCATACACAACTATTGTGCAAGTTAAGCCATTATCTTAGAACAAATATAAGCTCTTTTTTGGGGGAAATTGGACGCTTTTTTTTTTTTCTTATTGTATGTCATGGTTGTATTTCCACGGGGACATGGTAACCTGATTATAAAGAAGACTATCTAGCTATTTTAGGGCTTGTTTTTTTTTTTACCACATTAAAAAAAACTGACTTCTAAGAGAAACTTTAGTAGAAAACCAGCTCCCAATTACAGTAACAGACCTGTTTGTCCTCATCCCAATCATTAGCTACTTCTGGTTCTTGAGGTTTTCCTGCCCACGTTTTTGGATTGCTTAAAATTTACCCCTTAAACAAGGCATCCAACCTTCGACTACCCAAGAATATCCTGGGATTGAACAAATGGAAAATCAATGTGCTGATGTGTGATATCATTGCCTGAAGTACAAAAAGTCTTTAAGGTTATGCAATTATTCTTGTAGTCTGTCCTTTTTTAGACTGCTGTCTCAGCTGGCAGGAATGCTGCATATTCCATGTTGTGTAAGGTGTTATGTAAGTAAACAATTTGCATATGAAACTGAAAGGAAGTCTATGTAGTTATTATTGAGCGAGGAATGTCTTGTTCTTGGAAGTTGCTAGAAGTTTTAGTGAATTCAAAATGGTATATTAGTAAATGACAACGTCTTTAGGTTCTACTGTGTTACTATTTTCCCATTAACATTTTCACAGTAAAGGTTCTCATGAGACGACTATTAATCTGACTCCATAATTGAATGTTTTTTAACTTGTTGTGGCAAAACCTATTAATACTTGAAGAACTACTTATGGCCACAGATAAGCTTGCAACTTCTCAAGACAACCCATTATAAGATGCAAATGTCTACATGCTTTGCGACTGAAAAAAGACTTGATAGGAAGCGCATACCAGAGGTCAGGGTCTGGGTATGGGTCCTAGAGACACTGAAAAAGGTCTAGAGAAGAAAATAGCTCTTGGTGCATCTGTCTAAAAAGCTCCCTTCACAGTCTAAGGCTTGAGGGGTTTCACTCAGTAGAGGTCACATGATCCAAGAGGACTATAAAAGAGCACAAATGGTCACTCCCTTCAGTCTTCTTGTCTCCAGCTGGTGCAACTGGTGAGCTGAGGCTGTTCCTCAACCTTCTGTTCTCCTAAAGTCAGGGTACAGCATAGCTACAATGTCTGACACTGAAGAGATTGTGGAGGAGTACGAGGAAGAAGAAGAAGAAGAGGAGGAGGAAGCAGAGGAAGAGGTTGAGGAAGAGGAGAATGAAGAGGTGGCCCCTCAAATAGATGAGGAAAATGAGGTAGAGGAGCAAGAAGAAGAAGAGGAAGAAGACTCCAAGCCTAAACCTAAGTTGTTTGTCCCCGCCATTGTCCCTCCCAAGCTTCCTGATGGCGAGAAGGTAGACTTTGATGACCTCCATCGTAAACGTGTCGAGAAGGACTTCAATGAGCTCCAGAGCCTTATCGAGGCACACTTTAGCAACAGGCAGAAAGAGGAAGATGAACTGGTAGCCCTGAAGACCCGCATCGAGCGGAGACGTGCGGATCGTGCTGAGCAGCAGCGCATTCGAACTGAGAAGGAGCGTGAGAGACAGACTCGTTTGGCTGAGGAAAGGGCGCGGCGCGAGGAGGAGGCAGCTAAACTCCGGGCTGAGGAGGACGCCAAGAAGAAGAAACTCCTCGCCAATAAGGGCTATGGTGGCTACCTTCAGAAGGTGGAACAGAAGAGGGGCAAGAAACTGACAGAACGTGAGAAGAAGACAAAGGTGCTCATGGAGCGACGTAAGCCGCTCAACATCGACCACCTTAACCAGGAGAAACTGGCTGACAAGGCCAGAGAGCTCTGGCAGTGGCTGCAGCAGCTCCACGCTGAGAAGTTTGACCTGGGTGAGCAGCTGAAGAGGCAGAAGTATGACATCAATGTGCTGCACAACCGCGTCAATGACCATCAGAGGTACAGCAAGACAACCAAGACATCCAGGAAGTCCTGGAAGTAGATAATGTGGATTAGGGAACATATGATGAGGTGGAATAGACTCTTGGTCACATCACAGCTTAACATTATTGATTTAACTTGATTTTACCTTTGACTTACAGTGCATTATTTTGGTTTTTAAAAAAAAGATCAGCCAAGGTCATGCTGGTTGCCACACCATGCTCAAGACTCATAGACATCCAGTGTGTTAAACATTACAGTTCTGTCTTACAGTTTTATTCTGTACCATTTATACAACTGAGGGCAGAGATTTGTATTCTGCTGTGGTGTATTTAAGGAACAGAAGGAAAATGCTGAACTATTAGGAAATGTATCTCCAATCAATCAATCAATCAATAGATAAATTAATTAATACATCTATGTAAACATATGTGAAATGTGGGTATATCACGTTACAACCAACAAGAAAATCATTTAAAAGAACTGTTGTACAAGAAGGCAGGGTGTGACATTTATCATGAAGAATGGGTGAAGATTTGACAAACTGTCTGACTGACCCAAAACAGATGTCTCTAGATGGATGTTTGGGTGGGCTGTCGGGGGAAGAGCTGTTCAAAGTAAATGTATAAAGTTGGAAGAATGTTATAAAGCGTGTGCTGACACATTATTAGAGAGCAATAAAATTAAATATAACAAAAGGAGACACAAATAGTTCAATAATTGCATCTTTTTCTTGGTGAAAATGTCCTTACATGTAACAAGGAATTTGATAAGCCAGACACACCTAGTGTCTTGTTGCAATAAATGACGTTTTTCTCCCGTCTTATTCATTTGTCCTAAGGGTATACAAACTTTTGCATTCAACCATATAAAAGGCTTTTCTTTTTCGAGGGAAAAAAATCTGTTTTGGTTTGTTTCTTTTAAAAGTAAGTAACCATTGTAAGGTGCTATTTTTATGTGGTATCATCGACTGAATGTTTTCTTTATCTCATGGTGAAATGGAAGGCATGGGCCTGCGTGGACGTGGTGTTCTCTCAAACTCGACAGCACATATGAAACTGAATGTTAAAACAGATAATCGAGGACCACTATCAAAGATGATTTTAGCAACATTAATAAAACATTTTATTCACTTTTAATTCAAATGTTTGCCTTTTTATTCAGAACACACATCACTTTGAATGAATAATGGTTTTCTCTTTATAATCGGAATCTACTGTAAGTTAGCTAGGACTGACTTTTAATTCAGGAACAAACTGATAATTATAATGTATATACAGTATGTTTCCATTATTTTTGATCAACTGCTTTGACCATTGTTAAAATAAAAAAATAAATAAAAATTATCTTATATTACTTATTTACTGTCATAAAAAGCTAAAACAAATGCATAACCTTTAGTAAGGTGTGACAAATGACGACAAGATATGACAGCAGCACCACACTAACAAAGTAAGTGGGAGAGGATTCCAGTCTATTAAACTTCTGCAGTTCTTCTTATGAGATCCAGGCTATCGGTCAGGTTGGGAGTTCAAAATGAGAAACAGAGAAGCATTGTTCTTTGGGTAATGTACAGGACATGTTAATGTGTATAACTGAAACTTTTTAAAATGTGAAATTTTTAAACTGAAATTTAATATTGTACTCTGTTTAGTTTTTAATTGCATTTTTAAATTAAATACACTATATGACTATTTAAATAGGTTTTAATAGTGTTACCTTATAACAGAATTCTGAATTTGAGTAGGATTTTCTTAAGCACTACAAAATCATGGCTGAAGTTGGTGCAGTACTAAGTGTGCTCGCAGTACCACCTCAACTAAAAATTTTAAACAGTATAATGTGTTTCTAGGCTATTATAATTTTTGTAAGTTACAATTTTATAATCTAGAAGTATGATGAGTAAGACTGAAAGTCAGTATTCTTTCACTCCTGGACCAAATAAACTATTAAACAAACCGCAACTTCCTTGTCAACTAAACAAAACATTTAACCTACTTTTGACATCTAGCAGTGAATATATCCTGTCTTCACTGACGTCACTACAAATGACACAATTACCCACATTGTAATGCACTGCTAACTTTTTTTTTTAGGTCAGGCACCCTCTTCTACATCCTGAAAAAAAAAGCATCAAAGCACCAAGATTTGCATCTGATGAGATGCAAAAGAACAAAAGAATGGATAAGAACTGGAATGGCCATATTTTCATTATGTTTTATAATACACAAAAATTATGTATCACTACTTACATTCATAAGAACACTCAGAAGGATTATATATATATAAAAAAAACTTAATTAAAAGGGGCACACTCTGGTAAACTCTAGCTAAGAGAAAAGGAGGGGAGGGGGGTGGAAGCACTTCCCAGACGCTGTACTGTATATACCCATGAAATGCATTCGGTGTTATATTTTGAATTATTACCCAAAAAGTTAACTTTAAAAGTTAATAAAACAGAAACAAGGCACATGAAACCCTTATAAAATTCCAAACTTTTAACTTCATCCCACATGACAATTTACCTCCTGTACTGTATATGTGCTTCAGCAGTAAGATGGGTGTTAAGATTGCTCCTTGAAGATCTTTGAAATAATGTTAGTCAAAATTATTGAGAAATGTTTAAAACTGTCATCTAATTATGTTGTACATTTCATATCACAGTTTGATTAGTTAAACATTGCTTACCATTTCATTTTATTATCATTACCTTCAAACTGGGTGAGGTATCAAAAATACTGAATTTCTCCCATTTCTCCTTATATTTTATGATTAACAGATGTTTTCCATTACCATTACCTTTCTTCAGATTACAAAGAAAAAAAGTTCAAATATTTAGATTTTACATTAGTTTTAAAGGCTAATTTTAACTGATGTGGTCCTGTGGACCCTTTCTTGAGATTGTTGGACCCTCCCCAAACAAACAAACAAAAAAGGTGCATTAAGTGACGCAAATTCAGTTTATTTATTTTAAAATAGGGATTGTGAAAACAAACATCTTTAACTTCCTACTAAAATGACATGTTGATCCAGCGACAAACACTTCTGGACCTTAAGACATTCTCAAAATATAAAGTACCATGCTAATAGATTATTGATTTTCATAACTTTAACTTAATATTTTTCTCTGTCTTAAAAAAAAAACCCAAAAAACAGAAAAAAGTAGCTGCAATAAACACAAGATGTCATAATCTAAATTAGGTTTAATCTTAATAAAACTTTAAACCAAATTACCCAACTGTAGATTTATATGTAATATGCAATGTAACATACGAATGAGAGTTTTTGTTCTTCAGATGCAAGAAATGTCTGTAAAGGCACTTGAGTATAGACCTTGTATAAAGCACATGTCAGCAACAGTTTATTGAGTAAACAATTCCAACTGAAATGTAAGGACTCAATGTTATTTCTGTATATAGGACCTATTGCTGATAATATTGGTGCAGATTATGAGGCCATACTGTAAGAAAGAAACTAAAATCCTTACAGCATGATCAGTAGAAAAACTACAGATCCCTGTTGTTGCTGCTCAGTAGTTTGGGGTAGGACGTTCCGATAGCACGTCCGTGTCGACAAACCACAACCTCCAACACATACTCATCCACTTTGACCACAGCGTTAGTGACACGTTCGTTACTCTTCAGGAACACAATGGTGAAGAGCGCCACTTCAAATTCAGGGCTGGCGCCAATAAATGAGCTGCCCATTGGCTTCACCAGCCCTTTCCAGCTGAACTGCAGATTAATGACGTGATCGTTGGCATCCGGCTGCAAGAATGAAACATGTGAGACTCAAACAGATGAGACACTGAATAAAACTGAATAATATGGATAGCTTTAATGAGGTGTCTAACTTGAATAGTTGCATAGTTACATACTGCTGCATTTTACATTACAATAATAATTATTGATCATTTTAATCTATAAACTGTCTTAAAAACATGATTTATACCCATGAAATGTATTCAGTGTTATATTTTGAATTATTACCCAAAAAGAACTCATATGCAGTCTAAATTTCATTTTAGGTAATGAGCCACATGATATTTAGTTCAAAGTCAAGTTGGCCAGAATAAAATTTCAGTGTACTAACAAAAGCATAACACCTAAAATCTTAAAAAGTCTGAAAATGGCTTGACCTTAAATGTTTAGCTTGCTAATAAATAATGATATTAGGAGCAAGTTAATGGGCTTTAATTTTTTGCCCCATTTGTTCCCTCAGTAGCCTTACAAAGACTAGCTTAGTGTTTCAATCTTTCCAAATCAGTTACAGGCAAAATTGTAGAGGACAGATCTTAAATCCATTTAGTAGTTTGTCAGGTTTGTCACTGCTTCTTTACACCAAAATTACTATGTGTGATTGCACAATTAGAAGACTATGTTAGTGTCCAACATACCATGTCTTTATCCCTGGCTTTATAACCCTTGTAGTCTACAAAGTTCAGCTTCTCCTGCAGGTAAAACTGAACCCAGTTATGGAGACCCATGATCTCTTTTCCATACTTGGTCTCACCCACAAACACGTGTTCAAATCCACACGAGTCTGCACTGTATTGGGGACAAAGACACTTTTGACACCTTTGACATATAACAAATTTTAAATACAGTTACATGTTTATTAAATAGTGAAAGTTTTTGCATTAAGCCATGAGCTAGAACATGGCCTGCATTCCAAAGAAATTTAAACATTGATCTTGCTGTGACATTGACCTTGTTTAGAACATTTCCAAAATCAAATCAGTTAATCTATTGGTTTTATAAGATTTTATATAAAAAACAAATATTTAATCTCTCAATCTTTGATTATTGCTTTAATGGGAATATTGTATAGGAAAACCTTAAAAACACACACACACACACACACACACACAATGTTGCCACCACCTAGTGGCAGAGAAGGTAAATGCTGTATTAAGTTTAGTTACAGAGGGTCCAATTAGGAAATTTATGAATAAAGTTCTGGCAAAACATCACAAACATTGTAGTTTACAGTAGAAAACCTGTATTTCCACAACAGTAATAAATTTATTTACAAAATTATGTGTATCCACTACATGCTCGTGGCTGTGACTTGTAGCATAGTTGAGAATCTAGTGGATGCTCAACTCAATAACTTAAGGGACTCCTAATGGTGATAGATCGGGGCAAATAAGTGGTATAAGGAAAATAAATTGAGGCTACAATGATCATGCCAATACTTTGTATAATAGAACTGGTCCTTTTTTTTTACTCACCCTCCACTTTTGTCTCTGTTATAGAGCTTGAACCAGATGTCGAAGAGCTGCTTTTTAAACTGAGCTATGTCAGATGGGGCCTGTCCTTTACTGACTAAATATTTATGTGCACGCTGAAAGATAAACAGCTCAAATCAGTCACTAGGACAAAAACAGGCTTCTTCAGAGCATAAAAGTAGCTCATATCAATAAATTGTGCTTAAACTGCTGGAAGTGTACCTTCATGACCTGGGTCTGTAGGATGGCATTGAGGAAGACATCGTTCTCCTCCAACTCCTCGCTAGTCACCTTCTCTGCCACACCTGTGGACATCTCGTAGTTGTCCAGGAGTTTTATGAAACCTGAAGTGAAAAAATTTGACAGATATTTAAAACAATTCTTTAAAAAAAAAATCACCATTTTAAACAATTGTGCTCTATGTTTTGATCTATTTTAATATTCTTCCATTATGACAAACAACTTAGCGATGTGGTTTCATAACTCCTGTATGGAGAAATATTCACACATAATAAACAACACACGTTTTGTATGCCTAACTGGTGTTGTTCAAGACAAGCTTTTATAAGGCTGAATCCCAATTATCTGATCTAATTAGAGAAATTAAGCATGCCATAGCTGCTATAATAGTATTTTATATATAAAATGTAATGAGCATATATATTGAGCAGGGAGCTATTTTAGTTTACTGCCCTGATAAAAGCATCTGCCTAAGTAAATGTAAGGTATGGAAACACCAATGGAAAGGGCCGTGTAATGCTACAGTTATAAACTACTAATGCCATACTTACTAGCATATGTGGCGATGCTGTTGAGTTTATCCTCGTTGACATATGTGAACAGATGAGCGCTGGCTTTGTCTCTAGCGTTGTTACTGCCCTGGGCCACGTAATCAGCCTTCCCCTAATAATAAAAAAAAAAGATCTCAGTAAACAATTCACTTTACATTCAAATTCATAATCGGAAATGTGTGCAAATTGATTAATTTACAAATGTAGATATCTGTGTATTTACAGTGAAAAATGTTCAAATTTGATTTATAGCTTGTGTTTATAGCTTTACAGTTAAGCTTTCATGAGTACAAATGACTAAACTGGCCAAATAGTATATACCAAGATTGTAATTATAGATATAAAAAATAAATTAAATGTTTAAGGTATTCTGTTTCACAATTATGCTTTACCTGAACTATAAAACAGATGTGTTTCTTGTGCAACTTTTGCATGTAAAGGACACTTAGTCAAGATGGTAGTAGCAGTAGTAGTAGTAGTAAGAGGAGAAGGTTTCCCTCATCAAGATCATAATGTTTTAAACCCAAGATTCACCTGCAGATTGATGGCGTAGTCTTTCCCAGGCTTCATGCGGTTCACATCTAACTTCCACAACTCATTCAGGATGGCTGAAAGTTCCTCATCTACAGTAGGACTGCAACCAATCAAAGAGATACAAACGTGAACTAGTATTTTACCTATGCATCCACTCTACTGAATGTTTAAACAAGTAATGTTTTTTATCACAGGCACTTTTCCAGGCAGAGCTCTTCAAATCCAATCCTGAAAGGCTAGTGTCTTCCACAGTTTGTCATTCACCAACGCAAACACACCAACTGAATCTAGTAATTAAGAGATTAGTTGAATTAGCTGTGTTTGTGCAGAAGAATCATCAAATTCTGTTGGACACGACCTCTCCATGACTGGGTTTAAAGAGCCCTGGCCTAGGGTGTGTAATCATTTGCAGTTTCGTGGTCTCTCTTTAATTAACTAAAGAATAAAAGATAAATGAATACAGCACTTCACCAGAACAGTAACTGAAAAGCACAATTCGTGTATCAGGATTCACATTCTAGGAAACATGACCATGAAGTGCTGCTTTTCCAGTTTGTCTAGTGTTCTTATACCTGCAAAACATGGTATGTTCTGGGAAAATGACCACCATTGGGGATTGTCAAGCAAAGATATTACCAACCCAACCCAGTATTTGTATATAAGGATTAAAAATATTTAATTCTTATATACAAATACTGGCTAAGCTAATATTTTTTAATGTAGTAATCTTGATATTTTATGCAAGTACAGTAGTTTCTGGGGTGGTTCTCAAAGTATGGTGTACATAGACTCCACCCTAGTTGCTCTTTGAAATAACAGTTTAAGTGTTACCCAACACATCTTGAGCATTTGTAGATTACACCATTGTGTAGCCTGCTATTAAGAAAAATCTTTTAAACACAACCTTTAATACATAACAGGGCATTTAGGTATAAAGTGACTGATTTCTGCATTAATTTAAAAGCTTTTTTAAATAGGCACCTCGTCATTTGTGAGAATCCCTTGATGCTATTCAAGGAATGGAAAATATTTTTCTCTTTAGTAGAACATAAGCTATTCTATTGGTTTTGTACCTTTGTAACCTACTGTACATGAAATAATAAGGCAATGGGATTTGTGGCATATGTTGCCCTCCAGTAAAGAAACGTTTTAAATTTATGATACTTTCTCAGATGTTAATTATATTTGTGCACTACTGTTTAGTATAGTTATTTTTAAAGCTATAAATTGTAAATAAATAAATAATGCTACACAATAAATAAAACATTTCAAACAGCAGATCCCAATAACCACCACACACTCGAGATCAGTGATCGGGTCTCGGTATTGGCTGAATAAAAAACCCTAATCTTAGCAACCTTAAAATGTGATGATTCACATTGATTAAAAAAAAAAAAAAAAAATTATGTTTGCACTTGAGGTGGTAAGATGTTGCTGTTATTCTATAATCCTACATGATGCACATTCTAACTTATTCACTCATTGGTATTCACATGTGGTAGGAGTGAATTATTTGCCAAATTTGGTTGAAATTGTAACCAAATCTGCATCAGAGAATAGCAAGAGAATAGCAGTATGAATTGAATTGGCTCATGAAATCGTGGTCCCTGGTAAATCCCATCCCTATTGCTTAGTACAGTCTTAGTACAATACATGGTGACTGAGCATCAGCATCAGCTTATTATTTAAAACAGTTGGTGTTGTGTATGTCTTCATATGCTTTGTTTGGGTCAAATAGGACCATTTGAAATATAATTAATTTACTTTTTTTGCTATTCTCCCTTCATACCCATCACCACAACAAAAATCAAAATAGGTCTAGATACTGGCCTAGCACAGTGTCTCAGTGGTTATCACTGTTGATGGGTTGATAAGTTCGGTGTGAAAGAACTTGACTGGCCCTAACACAGATCCCTTGACCTCAACCCCATAGAGCACCTTTGGAATGAACTGGAACGGACATTGCGGGCCAGACTTTATCGTCCAACATCAATGACGGACCTCATAAATGCTCTATAAAATGAATGGCCAAGAATTCCCACAGAAACACTCCAACATCTTGTAGACAGCCTTCCAAGAATAGTGAAAACTGTTATAGCTGCAAAAGAGTGACCAAGTCTATACTGAAGTACATGTATTTGGATACAAGGTCATTACAGGTTTGGCCAAATACCTTTGTCCATACAGTGTATGCTTTCGTATACATTAGCTTTTTTTTTCCAAAGACATTTAGGCATTTGGCGGATGATGCTGTTATCCAGAGCGACTTACAGAAAGTGCTTCGAGGTTTCCGTCATTCGATAGACATGTTTGTGCCAAGCCCCAATTTTGCGACACTTCGCTTTCATTTCAGGCACCTGCTAAATATTACCTTGAGGCACAATTAGTCATTCTGTCTAAATTTGAAACTAGTATAACTAGTGTGTGTGAGTGTGTCAAAATATTTCCAATTATACAAAACAGTTATTCGTTATATTTCGCTAAAACAAAAAACAAACAAACAAACAAACAAAAAACCCCGTAGCTTTAGGACTTTTCCACTCGCTCAGTGCTTGTCACGCGACAACCCACAGCTTCAAGACAAAAATACAAACAACCCTGTAAGCTCATCTCCCGGATGTTCGTTCCAAAACTCTTTCAATAATGTAAATAAAACCCACTGATTCACCATTAAGCATTGAAACTTAATAACAAAGTTAATAAATCTTTTGATAGCTTTAGCTAAATGTTTTATTACCTTAAACCACCTGTTCGACATGTTTTCTATCGCGATTTTAACTTTGTTAAACTTGATTTAAAACAAAAAGCACAGTCGAACTAAATACACAGTTGTATTTCATACAGAAGCACCCGTTTAGGGATTTAATTTAATTTTTCATTGAAAATAAAGCTTGTATTTGCAACTGGTATGGATTTACTTTAATTACATTTAATGATACATTAAATGAAACTATTAGAATTTATATGCCCATCTGTTCTGTGTTTTCAACCTACCACATAAAAGTGTTATATAATAAATGTTTCAAACAAATAAATGTATTATTAATCTTACCGTTTGGCCATTATTGCCGACAGATGCGTTATTTTTTTCCCACCCCACTGACTTTATTCAGGAAGTTAGTCGACCTGTCCATTAATTTTACTAACTACAAAATCTGGCCAATAGGAAATAAAAAAAAGACTTGCCCGCCCATATTTGCCGTTGGTAACACGCGATTGGCTGTGAGTCTAAAAAAAAAAAGAACGATGTATTAGGTGTGGCTTATCCAACCAACCCGAAAAAATGGCCGAGAATGCAGCTGAAGCATTATAGTCTCGAGACTTTAACACGGTGTTAATATTGATATTATCGACAGCGAGTACGAGGCGTAATATTGTGTTACTGTATATTGTGGCGTGGGCATATTGTTGAGGCTGATGGCTTCGACCGGGTTTGTGTGTGTGCGCGCGTGCGTGACCCGTATACTTGTGTGTGCAATAAACTACTCCCCAGCCATTTGCATTCGGGAGTAAGTAAGCTCACTTGTTCTCCAAGATCCCTGCTGGCGTCGAAAAACGCTACAATATTATTAATTTCTCGACAGGCCGGTGAAAAGCGCAACATGCAGGTGCAGAGCGCGCGCGCGCTGCACTAGCGTCTCTACAGTCCTCAGTAGTGTGTTCACTAGGGATAACGAGTAATATTGCACTGGTATCACAATACCGAAACCCATACTTTATTATTTATTTTTTTTTGTATGTTTTGTGATTTATATTTCTAGGGTGAAATTTTGCAAACACAGGCGTCAGAAATTGTTGTTGAAAGCATTGAAACCTACAAAAGATCAGACCTCTCTGTTTTGTTTGTATTTTAATGAGAGCAATAAGAAAAATAAACAGGTTCAGTAATATATTATATTACTTATATCAACAGATACTTTGTCCAGGCAGCATGGTCGCTTCGCACCTCGGGGTTCAATTCCTACCTTGTGTCTGTGTTCGTGAAGGTTATGTGTTCTCCCTGTGCTTGGTTGGTTTCCTCCGACTTCCTCCCACCGTCCAAATACATGAAAATTAGGCATTCACAAATTGCCCATAGGGGGTGTGTGTCCAGCAATGGATTGACACCCTGTCCAGGAATTAATTATGTACGTTTACATTCTGGACCAGTGCACAAAGACACTTTAATAAGGCACCTTAATAAGACACTTTTTATGCATATTTGCACACCATCTTTCTTTCAACAAATATATACAGGTCCTTCTCAAAAAATTTGCATATTGTGATAAATTTCATTATTTTCTGTAATGTACTGATAAACATTAGACTTTCATATATTTTAGATTCATTACACACAACTGAAGTAGT
>JAQQZS010000004.1:8200295-8217042 GCA_030068045.1 Platyallabes tihoni | reverse complement strand
CGGTCGTATAAGCATTTCACTGCATATCGTACTGTGTATGACTGTGTATGTGACAAATAAAATTTGAATTTGAATTCTAATTTGAATTTAATGAATGAAAACATACATTGATGAAGATACAGGTACATGTTACACAGCTAATGTAACTAAACCTTGTTTTCCCAGATAGGGTCTCAAAATAAAGATATAAAAGTAATTAAAAAGATGTTTCTGGCATCCTAAATTTAAGAACTGTTTTTAAACAATGCTAAAAGACATACTCCTACAACATATGGAATCATATCAGAAATGTAACACTTAGTTGAACAGTTGTGCTTTTCTGCAACACAATTGAGCTCCATCACTAAGTATCTATTATTACTAGTTAATACTGTGGCCATCAGCTCTCAGTTCTGTTAAATAGAATCAATAATGGTAAACGGATATCGTGTAATGTTCAACACAGCAATTACGTAAGCGATAGTGCTGCAGTACTTACTAGCATAAGTCGCAATGCTTTTCCATTTACAGCACTTGGCAGACTTATCTAAAGTGACTTACATTTTTTTTTTAATCTCTGTACACATCAGAGCAGTTTAGTGATAAAGGCTTTGCTTAAGGGTCCCACAGTGGCAACCTCAGGGCCTTAACCCCTGAATTTATCTTCATTGTCATAAAGGAATTGAGGAGAATTGACATTGTTTACGCCAATGTTTCAACCACATGCCACATAATCAGCCTCACTGTGAGAAAATACAGAATAAAACATTTCTCAATAAACATCAGTAAACATTTAATATGAGTGAGTTAATTACTAAAAGTAGTGAAATGGTCAAGTGTATGTCAAGGTCATAATAGTAAAAAATATATTTAAAAAGCTTGCATACCCTTTCTGAATAAAATTGGAATATATTTTTTAATATAGTTTCTAAGCACACTTTAATTAGAAAATACATAAAAAGGTGCTAACTTTAGCAGTTAAGTGTACATGAGGTGGTACTATGAGGAGGTTTACACATCCAGATCATACTGTTTTTAACCAAACCCGCACCTGCAGATTGAGAGTGTAGTCTTTTCCTGGCTTCATTTGGTTAACATCCAGCTTCTACAGCTCATTTAGGATGGCTGAAAGCTCCTGATATACAACATGACTGCAACCAAATATGAAATTTTAACTATGTATATAAAATACTCTATAGCAGCATAAAAATTTTAAGCAAATGGTGTTTTTAAACTCTTGATATAGGATTTGTGGTCTATCGATTTCCTTGTGAATACTTTCTAATAAACGTATATCCTGGCAGTAATTTTCCAGCCCTAATAATTTCATGTCATAAATAATGACATGTATGTTTTGTCTATTTTCAGCTGTAGGTAATTCTGGGAAATGCCTGCAAAACATGTTCATGTTTTCACTTGCAATTTTACACCTTTAACATTTTATCCTCTCCAAGACCCCCTTTTTAAACTTGCCCTAATCACTCACTCATACTCGTGGGAGTCGTGGGAGTTGTGTACGGAGTCGTGGGAGGCCTGGAGCTTTTACAAGTGGACACAGGGCACTATAGGGTACACACTGGACAGGGTGACAGGGTGGAAATTTTGGAAACTCTCATTAACCTGTCAGCATGTCTTTGGACTGTGAAAGGAAACCAGAGTACCTGGAGGAAACTCACCAAGTGCCGGGAGAACATGCAAACTATTGCATCCATGCAGACCTGATGGTGGGACTCAAACCCTCCACCCTGGAGGTGTGAAGTTGCAGTGCCTAAATCAATGAGAACAAAATGTCATGTTGTAACTTGTCATGTTGCATTTCTAGACATTTTCTACTGCATAAAGACATTTTAGTTCCACTTCAAAAACGTTATTTATCCCAGAGGGAAATTACTTTGTCTTAGTTACAGTTGCTTACGCTTGTTTTAAAAGAGTAATAAATTATTAAGAGGGGAGGTGTAAATAAAATTAAATAAAATAAAGTAAAAATTACTTTAAAACAGTAAATACTGTATTGTTTTTTATATTCTTATAATAATAATAATAATAGTAATATGTAACGGTTGCAATATAATAATAATAATAATAATAATAATAATAATAATATGTATACATTATTATACCTTTACTATTATATAACTGTTTTTTTATTAGTATTCGACTGTATTTATATTATGCATATGTTTAAACTGCATTTTTCTATTTTCCCCTCCCCCTATGCATAACATTTTATCGACTGTACAAATTGCCCAATCGCAGTTAAGAAAATAAGATATGCCCGCCCATGTAAGGCGTTGGTAATACATGATTGGCTCTAAGTCTCGACCAAGCTGTGATAGGCGTGTGGAAACCGGAAATACAGTTGAGGGTGGAGTAGGAGACGGCTGTCTGACTTGCTAGTTGCATTGTAATAGTTCATTAGTCAGTCTAAAGTGTTATTCTAACGTTAATATCAATATCCTTCATATCGACAAGAAGACAAGATGCTGTCTTACATTATTGGTGTATGTATTATCTTACTTGATTTAACGTTTGTTAGCTTGGATAGCTTGTTAGCCTTTTTTTTTTTTACTTCGCTTGTTGTAAACATTTTGCATGCGCTTATGTAAATGATGTTATTTCTGTTAAGATTACCTTTTTCACTGTATAATTAAACAACAGATATGGATTAGATGGATTGTTTACCGCACAGAGTGTAAAGTTTTTGGGGGCCATGTTGATGAGTTTGCTGTTTGCAGCCTTGCTCTCGCGCGCATTGCTCTGGGATTATGCAGACAGCTGGATGAGGATTGCAGGCCTTCGAGCAGCTGTTTTTGCAGCACTTAACTCTGCCTAAATTCATGTCTACAGCTCATTCGTGGTGGCTTTGATAGCATCTTTGAACTGATCATGAGGATGCTGGGTTTCAAGAGAAGACCTGCCATAACCCTGGAGGACCCCAATGAGAAATATCCCTTGCGCCTGATAGATAAAGAGGTCAGTATTAAGTCCTGTTGTTAAGCAGTGTGGGATATCAGTAAGACCAACTGACTCTTGTTTTATTTTTAGATTATAAGTCATGACACCAGAAAGTTTCGTTTTGCCCTGAAGGATCCGGATCATGTTTTGGGACTTCCTGTTGGTAAGTTCAATACATTTTCATTAATGTAATTTATAGTGTACCCACCCACATGCCCTAAGTCTCCTGGAATAGGCTGCAGGCCCCCCCATGACCCTGTGTACAGGATAAAGCGATATAGACGATGAGTGAGTGATCTCTACGTGTTTGTATCTTAGTAACGAAGCTAACTCGGTGAAGTTCTGTTTAATAATTTTTAATGCTAGACGTTATCACAATATTGCCTTGCATTAATCCAGATATAGCCAATTGACATTGACATTACCAAAAAACATCCCAGATGTGACCTCCGCAAGGAAAAACATCCTGTCACGTCCTTAAAAGGAATGAGATTCAACCGGCGAATCATCTTTTTCTGAGTGCCAGTGAATTGTGTGATTAAAAATCATTACTCTGTGGAAGAGTGAAGACATATAGTATTACGTGTTTTAAAAAGATGGTCAGTATGAGCAGTCTGTAAACACGAGTCTCAGGATGAGCACAGGGAGTGTGGTTAAGATTTCAGCAGCAGTTCTTGAGTACAAATACACAGTGTCCAGGTTTCAATATTCACCCAATGAATGAGATTTCCAGGCCATGTTTGAGAAATACAATCTTTTAAGGTATCCGTACCTGGGTGATCCAAGATCTGTCTAGTTTCAGTCAAAATAATGGCTTCATGGGATGAAATACATCAGGTGATCATATGAGAGAACTAATCCTTATCTAATACTATTTAACTCTTTTTATATTTGCAGGTCAACACATATACCTGTCTGCTAGAATAGACGGCAACCTGGTGGTGAGACCCTACACTCCGGTGTCAAGTGATGACGATAAAGGTTTTGTGGACCTGGTGGTCAAGGTGTGTTTGACTAAAATTTGCATTTTTATATAGCCATTTTTAGCTGGGAACAGCCCTGCTAAATCTGATTACTAAAGCTGATATTAATAAAAATATGTTTGCGATTATGGGTGTTATGGAATGAACTCAGGGTGGCTGATTTTGAGGTGATGGAGTGTGCAAAAAATGAATATATAAAATATATCAGTCGCGGTTCAGAGTTTGCGGCAGATTTTTCCATAGAACCTAACTAATAATTGTTTGTGGAAACCGCAAATATCCTCCGTATTTTTTATGGCGATATATAATTTTTCATATGTTTTAACACTAAACTATTAAGAACAATATAATTTTAACATAAATCGTAATGTAAATCGGTTTATTTAAAAGAAAAAGAAAAAAAAGAAAAAGCATGCTTAAAAGAGCATCTGGTGAGACTACAGAAGTATATCACGTTTGGCATCTTGTGGACAATACAGAAATAAGCAACTAAAAAAGTTGCGCAAATAGGAGGTCCTTTCATATGGCCACGAAGATGCAGTCAGATTTGCAGTTGAGGCCTCCGAGTGGCGCAGTGGTAAAGTGCTTGCCCTATCATCCGGAGATCGCTGGTTCAATTCCCGGGTGATGCTGTAACCTCTCACAGCCGGAGGTCTAGAGAGAACTGATTGGCCGAGCTCTCTCAGAGGGGAGGGATGAGAGGTACTTCGTGCTCCCACATTAATCACGGCTCTACAGCCAAACAGGGGCGTCTGTGAGCTCGCGCACGCGGACGGAGCAGATAGCGCTGTCCTCCGAGTGTGTTACGCCGCTCCCAACGGTGCGTGAGTGAGCAGTTCGAAAAGATGTGGCAGACTGGCGTCACGTGGTTCGGAGGAAACACGTGATAGTCTCCTGACTGAGTGGTAGTAGTAACCTTAATGTGGAGCCCCCTAGTGACAGGGAGGTATTGAACACGACGAAATTAGGGAGAAAATCGGGGGAAAAAAAGATTTGCAGTTGAAATAAAGACTTAGTAAGACAATATTTATATTCTTTAAAATATTGTAACTAAAATGTTTTTTTCTTTTTTTTTCTTTTTAGATATACTACAAAAATACTAATCCAAAGTTTCCTGAAGGTGGAAAGATGTCTCAGTACCTGGACAGCCTTCGCATCGGTGATGTGATCGACTTCAGAGGGCCGAGCGGTCTGCTGATTTACAAAGGCCAAGGTGTGCAGTTAATCTCAGCAGTGCAGTCCTAACTCTGAACTAGTACCATGTGTATTATAGAATCAGGATTAGATCGTTGTTAAATATAATAGTAAAGATTTTACCAGGTGTGTATCCGCCGGTAAATGATTACTAAATGATTCACACTTTAGGAGTGTTTGAAATCAAACCTGAGAAGAAAGCACCTGCAGACACCCTGACCGTGAAAAAACTGGGAATGATCGCTGGAGGAACAGGTACGCTTTTCATTCAATTTCTTATTAATACAGAATAGGCTGTCATAATCTTTTAACCCATTTGTAGTTATATGTAGTGCCTGTGAAACAAGTTAGTTAAAGTTAAGAGGTAGCTCCCTGAAAAGTTTCATGGGCAGTTATAGAAATGCACAGTTTGACGTGCAAACTCATCTGTCCTGACTCTATATAAATATCTCTTTACTGAAAGCTTCACCATATATCAGTATGACATTTTAAAAATCTATTTATCATCTGTCCTAGATTATGTGCAGCATCCAGCATACAAGTAACATGTTAGAAATTAGTCAATTTAATAAAAACGTATACACAAAATAAAATGAATGAATGAAGATTTTGTTATGCAAATTTCACATTCATGATTGGTTTTGTAATTGGATTATGCTTGTATCTTATTGTACAGGTATTACTCCCATGCTGCAGATCATTCGGGCAATAATGAAGGATCCAAAAGACAAGACCGTTTGCTCTTTGCTATTTGCTAATCAGGTAAAACTCTGCCAGTTTTTGACAGAATTCAAATTTCCAGTTAATCAACAGGCTGTAATTGATGCCTAAACAATTTGTTTCCTGGTCAAACAGACAGAAAAAGACATCTTACTGCGTTCAGACCTGGAGGAAATCCAGGCCAATTACCCCGACCGCTTCAAACTGTGGTACACCCTTGACAAAGTCCCAGACGGTAAGGAGAGCCTGGTTTCCTTAGCTTATGTGGTTAAAAAACTGCATAGAATAGAATGTTGTTGGAATGTTTTGTGACTCGTTAGTTAGATATTTATAAAAGGGAGTAAAAAGTGACAGATGCTGTTGAGGCTGATACAGGGAGAAACTCAGCAACAGGGTGGTGTGGTGATGCGTTTACCCCCTCGAGGATTACTCTCTTGTAACACATTCCAAAGTGTTTTATTGATCTTTTATTTTTACTATTTCAAAGAATGCCATGTCACTTTTTAAAATCCATTTTACTTTTATTGCAGTGGAAAGTTGGTTTCAGCTCTCACATACAGTATTGGGCAAAAGTCTTGAGTCATTTCTCATTTCTTCATATTTTGCTTCCAAAGGTCAGACTAGCTTATATTTTTTTCTGTCTCCCTTGAGGAGTAGCTCTCCAGGCTTCCTGAAGAACATTTTTTGACTCTCATTTTCTGTCCAGTCCCTGTCCCCGAGCAGTTTCAGAAGAATGTTCTTTTGTTTGTTTTGCCACACAGTGTCATGTGAATCATTGAAGCATTAAAAAAACATCCAACTTAAGGCATGAACCAGTGAGAAACAGGTGCAGAAGATGACACATGATCAGGCCTGTGATTAGTATACATGTCAGAGGTGGAATGGAACTAATTACATTTACTTTCTTACTGCAGTTAAGTACAGTTTTCACTTATATGCACGTAGTTTATCTTTTAGTCCACTATATCCTGCAAAATTATGTTTTCTACTTCACTACATTCATCGCGTTAAATAACCAGAGGGGTTTAACATTTGAAGCGGTAATATCCCCACCTGCTTACTGCTGCATGATTTGCCTTCCTACTGTGAAACGCTTAATCATGAAGCAGGTGTTTGTTTCAGTACTTTTGAAACGTAAGTATATTTAAAGGTAAATACTTTTCTACTATTTTTCCTCAAATAGAAATATAAATATAGGACTTCTGCTTGTACCTGAGGAATATTTTACCTGGGTCACCTCTACTTTAATTTGATTAAAGGATTTGTGTACTTTTCCCACCACTGATGATGGTGATGCTGAATGCTGAGAGGTTGGAACAGATGAGAGGGGAAATGAGGTTGCTGCTGAGGTTGTTACAATTTACAAATTGGTTGTTGATGTATCTTTAGGCACTTTGCAGCCTGTCACACTAAAACAATTGTTCCCATTTCTTTAATCTACAAAATTTTGTCTAATTTAATTAAATAAATGGTGGCTCAAGACTTTTGCACAGCATTGTACTTCACCAGGATCTCTCCCCCCCCCCTCTCTTTACACAACCTGTCCTACATCTGGGGAATGTTTTCCCTGCTCTGTTTACTTAATTACCAGCCCTGCTTGATTTGAAGTGGATTTGTTAGAGCAGGGGAAACACTACAATGTGCAGGACAGGTTGTATTCCAGGACACGTGCTTTAGTCAATAAGACAAAACAATCCCAAACATTCAGCCTGTTATGTTACCAAGAAACCAGAACTCAGAAAGTCTTTTGTTCTGAGGCTCTCGGAGTGTTAAGGTTTTCCTTGTTAAATAGCTGTTTAATATTAAACGTTGGCTTTGTGGAATATCTGTTTTGTAAATCCATGAGTGACTGATACTATAGAATGATAAAATTATTAAAAAGAGGATGTTAATATAACACTGTTGTTTAAACTGCAGCCAGGATTACTACCAGAGCTGCTGTTATACAAACAAAAAAAAGACCCTTTTTGAGTAACCAACCAGAATCAAGAATACAACATCGCTGTGGTATAAACAGAGATAATTCGACTGGATGAATCATCAACCACTCAATTTTTTTTTGTTCATGTGACAGGCTGGGAGTACAGCCAGGGCTTCATCAGCGAGCAGATGGTGCGCAACCAGCTTCCTCCCCCTGGCGATGACACACTCATCCTCATGTGCGGTCCTCCACCCATGATCCAGTTTGCCTGCACTCCCAACCTGGACAAAGTTGGCCATTCTCATAGCAGGCGTTTCGCCTTCTAATAAACACACTAATCCTGACACCTAGCCAAACGGCTCCGGTGCTGAAACAAAGTCCATCGTTATCATCAGTGTCCCAAAGTACACGTATGTTTTGATATGCAACTTATTAGCCCTTGCAATTGTGCGCATTTTGTTATTTGCACTTAAGTAGACTGAGTCATGTGCTGGTTTGTCACTTTTAATATATTATTAAATGTTGAGGGATTATTGAGTTTTTTTGGAAGATATGTGAAAACATTTGTTGAATATTGGCATATTTAACAAATATGTTCTCAATCAAAATGCAGCATTTTAGGAGAGAGTTTTTTTTTTTTTTTTTACTGTCATTTAATGTGTGATATTTGGATTCTTTTTTTGGTAAAGTGCCTTAGTACCAATCACCTTACTTTGGAAAATACAGTAAATTGGCTTTGTGTTCAATGGTGGGATATTAAAATGCTTAAAGTGTCTTGAAAAGTCATCAAGATAAAAAAGTATTGCTAGCTTTAATCAAGTCAATATTCAGTAGCACACTTTCACATAAACGCTGCATCTGTATCGTTTAAGCTTTCAACCATCAGTCATTTGAGTACTTTGCAGCAATCTACGCAATAATCCAGCTTGGCGCAAAAATGTTTAAAGACGTCACCTACCGTAAGCAAGCTCAAGTTCTATACAGGATATATATATATCATATTACACTGCCTTGACCTTGACAAATAAAGGATTGCATTAACTCAGGAGTTTCCTTCTTCGGTCATTCGGGATCTTTTTGAAAGTCTACTTGGAAGGATGAACGTTTATCTGCAAGGTGCTTTACGTTAGACTGACTCTACAAAACATTTTAAAATTTTAGATTCTTCCGGATAAGTACAAAAGTTTAGAAGTTGCATATAGAAACTTCACACCAACAAATCAAAACACAGTAAAGTAACAACAGAGAAACTTATGACCATCTCTTCACCCATTCTTCATACCACTTATCCTATATACATGCAGCCTATCCCGGGAGACAAGGGCCACGATTCAAGGTACACCCTGGACGGAGTGCTAATTCATAACACACACTACAGGGAATTTGGAATTGCTAATTAGCCTTTGGACTGTGTGGAAAAAACTGAAATAGCTGGAGGAAACCCACCAAGAACTAGGAGGACATACAAACTCTACACACGCACAGACCCAAGGCAGGAATCGAACCCTTGACTCCAGGCCATAGTGCTAACCATTACTTCAAAAACAAGGTCAGCTTATGTATAGGAAAATAATAGTAAAACCACGTTTTCAATTCTGAACACTTAATGCTATTTTTTTTTATAAATGCTTTTCTATTAGAGATTAAGAAGCTGCCGATATTAAAATGCTTCAGTTGCTAGTCAATAATAAGGGTTTAAGCGGAAGTTAAACCCTTGTTAAACCATAGAAATACAAAATGTCTTAACATTTTGAGACAATGTTTATTTTGCTAAAAAATAATGCCACTGAAATGAGCATGAATACATGCATCAGCTATCTATGGGTCTTAAAAAAAAATACAGAATTAGTGTAAGTAACATTAAAAGGATTGAGGATTTTATTGACTTTCCAAAAAAAAAAAAAAAAAAAAAACAAACGCATGGACATTTTTGCTTAAGGAATAACTATCCAGTAACATGCAGACTAAATGCTTTAAATAAGTATATTACTACATAATACTCCCAATGTACCTGCCTGGCACGAAGTCTAAATTCAATACAGACGATTATATGCGGGTGAGTATAAGGATGTAATCTACCTAAACCAAGAGGCTCTCTCATCAACACCGAAACACTATTAATGTTGCAGACAGTAAAAAAATAAATAAAACATTCCACTGTAGTTGATTGCCTGACTCAAACACAATAGCCTCATTAGTAATACCATCACAAAGCTAGAAATGTGTAAATGATCTTCACAGGTGGTGCTGTAGGAAGCCATTTCGTGGTAGAAATCACAGTGTAGTTAGATTCGTTTGGTTCTCCAGGGTCTTCTGCTAACATAGACTTGTGTCTCATGTGCTGGGGTCAGTGAACACGGCATCAGGAGAGTGAGACGGTATCTCCCTGAAGAGCTCGTCCTCTTTCAGCATGCTCTAGATACACAACACAGGAAAGGAATCCCACGAAATTTATTAGACAATTCTTATATGCGACGTAAAATATCTGACACGGCAGTGCAAACAAAAGAATTTCACAAAGTTAAAAGTGGAATGTACAAGTGTGCGTGATATTCACAAGACAAAACTGTAAACATGTGCCGTATGTAAAGCAGACACTTAGAAATAAACTGTTAAAAAATATGGAAGTATTTGAAGATGGTTAAATTGCAAAACAAATTTAACTAATATAAACAAAAATTAATATATTCTATAATAAAACAGAATTTTTGCTATACTTTTGATAATAAAAGGTGCAAAATGACTATTTGAATTCTCTCATGAATTTCTTATGCAAAGGGTATGCAAACTTTTGCACTCAACCTCCCTGATAATTTAATATCAGCACTCTAGCCTGTTAATGAGCGTCTGAACTGGAAATCTTACAGTGAGGTTGTTGATCCCCTCTGAAAAGGCTCCGATCTGTTTCACGGTGCCTTCTGAGTCCTCCATCTACAGCACAAAGACATTTTTACGAATAAGGTACACGTAAACAAAAATCACCAAACTGGACAACATTTAAATACGTATGGTGGAGCACCTGCTCTAGCTGGTCCATGTTGTCCTCGCTGATCTGCTGTTCCCTTTGCAAGCTGTTATTCTTTGGCATCTGTACGTCCAGCGGGCACAGAAACTCTTCGTTCTCCTCGTGTCGCTTCCGCCTTAATGTTCCGAAACCGCCGAAGGACAGACGTCTCGGCTGGACAGGACAGACGAAAGATAACAAAAGTAAAAATTGACCTGATGTAAATGACAAACAAAAGTAAAAACACTGAAACACTGATCAATAAAGATGTGTGAACATTCAAGTTTTTAAATGATGCTCGTTCGAGTTTACATTGCAGTAGAAGATGAAAGTTTGGCCAAATATAGACACAATCATCAAGAGACAGCAATTATTTGGGTAAAATATAGAAAATATCAAACGAAAAGAAAGAAGGGCAAATGATGCAATTATTCCTTAAAGCACTTAAAAAAAAAAATCAGTTGTAAATTAAGTAATCTGTACATATAATGAAACTGTAAAGCTGGCACGTATATACTTTGAAGTAAGATGAGTAATAGAACGCATCAAGATGTCTTTTGAAATTTTTGTCTGTCTTAGTTTGCGCATGCATTCTGTATAAACTACTGAACAAATTTGAATGGGGTGTATCGTGTGTATTTGGCCGAGCTTGAGGTAACATAGGTTCATCGCAATTGGCCCAAGGGAAGATAAAATATGCTACTTTGAAATTTCAATGGAAGACAGCCTTATCATTTATATAATTTAAAAAAATTTAGTTCATCTCAAAATTTAACAGACGACGCTGTACAATTTTCAATATGCAGTTATGAGTTTACAATTGCATATTTTAACTGTCCAGTACATTTTAAAACGCAAAATATCACATGAACGAAGTCACAGGCACAGCTAGTCATAAATAATATGAATACAAGCAACAAAGAGTTATTTGTATCCTTAAAAGAACAGTGTGTATGGTGGTGAATATTTAATATATAAATATGACTAGAGATGGACTTTCACAAAGACATGTGATTGCTCCACAGCTGAAGAGATTCTGTACAGCAGTCAGAACAAGTATCGTCACAACTGGCACATGTTTGTGTATTCATTTCAATGGGGGTTTGGGGGAAAGAAGGATGAAAACCCACATTAATAAAGAGACGGGTTAGAGACCACATGGGATCTGAACAAACATACCAAAGTTGGAGCAGGATCAATTTTAGCCCAAAAAAAGGGCTAAAAGTTGAAGTAATGCACCAAAAAAAACAAACAAAAAAAAAAACTAACAACAAATGGTGTGATTGCTTGAGCTTATGAAGCTTTTGTTCACCTTCACTTTGGCTGTGGCGGTGAGCAGCGTGTAGTCAGGGTTCTCCAGACACTCCTGCTTGAGTCGCTCTGCTTCTGCGCCAATCAGGAGGTGAAAGTGAGTGGCCAGGTGACGCCTCAGGAGAGTCTTATTAGGTGGGATGTTCAGGAGTATGGCCATTGTCTCAACGTTGAACCGAGGCTCCAGAACCTGAGATAACGCAACACAAAAAATAAAAATTTAATTTCTGCTATACAACTTTCCCATGTGAAGCTCATTTCGCCTCCATCGTCTTCTCTCCATACCATCAGTCCTCCGTGCACGCCGCTTCCTCTGAGGTTAGGTGCGTACTCTGCCAGGTCTACCGAGCGCAGCCATTCCATCACCCTGTGATTGGTCCACTGGCACACGTCTGCTGGTGTGATGTTATTCTAAGCACAGGACGTCAGAATTAAAGAGACACATCCTGGCATATTTTGCTACATAAACAGGGCTGTGTATTTGGAGGGATGATTAGAACCTCGTCAGATGGTCTGCGTCTGAGGCAGTTGGACTCATAGTTGTTGATGCGCAGAACCTGGATTGCCCTCTTGATACTGAGATGGTGAAGCACGCTGCCCACCTTCAGACCCAGCAAATCATCCTAACACAGAGTAAATTAAAAAAAAAACCTCAAATATACATATATAGAGTCAAAGCCTCTATAAAGTAATTATTACGAGACAATTAACACTGTTAAGTATATATGTGCTATTTGAAATCATATATAGTACAGGCCATGAAAATTCCCTAATAGCTAAAACTTGTTTTAATAAACAGAATCACCCGTTTAAAAAAAAATCTATTTAATAAGGGAGAAAATAAGACTGTAAGAGGTCTCAAAAAATATACATGCTAATATGATTTGGAATTCAATTAGTAGTTTATGTAGGAATTGGTATAACTATTTATACTTTAAATATCTGAAGGTATGCTTTTAAAAATTGTTCTTTACAAGACAAAAAACACAAAATTGCACCAATCAGCAGACTTAAGAACTTAAGAGTTATATGAAAGCCATGAAATACACAGAAGACAGTTTTAACCAAAATATTCATTAAAAGCATACAACTTTTTATTACAGACTTCAATTATTTTGGCAATCGTATTATTTTTTTTTTTTACTTGTGTGAATCAAGGCTGCGTTACATACCACAGTCATGTAGTGAAGCATGCGTGCATCCACCCGGCCCTCGTCAAACTGGGCTTTGTATTGAGGCAAGCCGATGTCATCCAGCCATCCTTAACCAGACAGAAACAATAAGCCATAAGCTTTGAAGCTATTTTGAACTGGGTCTCGCATTAGTAGGGATTACCGTCTCATCATAGTGATCATTGTTTTACATTGCGGTGACTTACGAGTAACCCAGTTAAAGTCCAGTTTGCTTTTAGAGTCGTCCTCCTCTGAGCCTATAGCCTGAAGCGCCAGCTGAAGTTTCTTTCTGTGGAGAGGATGCCTGATGCCCAACTCCTACAACATGCACATTAAAACAGGAATTAGTTACAATACCTCCATCATTTTACTTATAGATTTAAAAACAAACAATCTTTTCAATTTTCTGACCTTTTCAAGATCATTTTGTGAGGCATTTAGTAGCGTTTGTCCCGAACGGATCCACTGCTCACCCTGAGTCGCATACAAGCCTAATCCCTTCTCGTGCAGCCACTCGCACACCTGCTCTGTTCCCCACGATGCAAATGGTGTGTCTAGCTCACTTCAGAGAGACATAAAGAGAGAAAAATTAGAAAAATATGTACTCTTATCCAAAATTGTAGGCACCAACCACAATAATGACTGTAACCTTCATGGCAAAAAAACAAACAACAAAAAAAAACTGTTTACCTTTTCCCTTAGACAAAATATTTCTCGTCGAAAATCCTGACTCATGAAATAAATCATGAAAAAAAAATATATTCAGTGGAACCCATTATGCACCTTTTTGTCATTGAGTTTGTATATGCACAAACAAAGATGAGAAAAACAACCCTACTTTGTGGTTTTTCCCATATTTGGATTGGCCAGGGATTAAACAAGCCAATTAAGGCAATTTTCCCCTTATTGTGACCTCATATGAGAAGAACCCCAGCTTGTTGCTCAGCTCTACAGTTCTCTGGTGGTGTAAGGCTCAGCACTAACCCATTTGCATAAAGACTGAAACAATACATTCGGTGAAGGACTGACATTCGTTACAGGGAGTCTGGAGTCATGAACAATACATCATCTGAGGTGTAAAACATCTGGAGTGTTTAAAGAGACACTTTTGGTGAAGCTCGGAGACCCATGTTAACTTGTTAAAGAAACAGTAAAATATGGAACTCTCAATAGCATAATCATTGTCTGTAATTATGGTTAGGAGATTCGGCCTACTGATAGCAGAATATTGATATAATAATGATATAACACTGTTCAAATAAAATTACACCTTGTTGCCATTAAACAAAAACAAACATACAAACAAACAATAAATGTTGGTTTTGGCAGCTTTTTTTTTTTAAGGGGTTAATAATTCTGGAGCTCAAGCTACAATAAGCTAAACATGTGCCTTATTGTTGTTATTATTTGAAAAGGCAACTTACTAGTTATTGCTGCGTTCACGTGACCAACCAAGTCTTGGGCCGGCTGTGGCCCTTAGGCCACCTCTCCTGAACTCAGGTTCAGGCGCATCGTCTAGGTTAAAGGAAGTGGACTGGCTCCTCCTCATCCTAGGGAAAAGAAGAATAAAATATCAATATTAATGCACTTACAGTATATTTACATGATTTTGCAGAATTAGTTAATTTTTAAGCCATAAGCACTTCTTTTAGTTTGAAGTGTAAACTGTATTATAACTACTTGAATATGCACTTTTATCAGCAGTCACACTGTCTAAGGCTTCTGGAGAAGTATCAGGGAGAAGCAGTGGATATAATGAAAACAACTAACATTCCAAAGAACTTTCGGATTCCCTTGGCCTTCTTTTTGCCGTCAGGTGAGACCACATGCTCTTTCGGTCTGGGAGATGGAGCTCCTGCGAGATCCAAGTGCTCAGTCCTCTTCCTCTCTGCCTCAGCTGCTGAGACATACCCGATAAGCAACATGGGATTAGAAGATTATCTTTTCACTGAGCCAAAACCACAAACAGAACCACAGCTTCTATAAATGTTTATACAAAGCAGATGAGTCCCAAATACAGTCAAAACTATTTCTTGTATGGAACAGGTGCTTGTTCTGAAGATCTCTCATACTCTCTTAATTAACAACAATTACTTGACAGGATGAAGTGCTTCCAGTCCTCCAGTGCAAAATACAGGTTACTGACGGCAAAACAGTGATTACTTCAGGACGACTATTCAGCAGGAAGGTTGTGCATGGTACTGCGTTATAGTGTATAGTGGAGACAGGGACATACATTTGCACCCTATTTAATGAGCCATGACCTATTTCAACTACAACTCAAGAGCATACCTAGATCAGGAGAACTAGTTGTTCTCTTTCCTCGAATCTTGAAGAAACCTCGTCCAAATGAAGAGCGAATTTTTTTGTTACCAAAACTTTCATTCCCGCCTGGGCTTGAGTGAGAGGGGGACACTGCGGGTGAGCTGCTTTTCTTATCTGCTTTTTCACCAGGCTCAGCCTTAAAGAGAAGAGATTGCGGTCAGGATTATAGTTATGTAAAAATTATTAGTAGTCATTTTTGTTTTACATAACGTTAATGTTGAGGACTCTGGCATGTAACGCAAGTCAAGAGCTTGTGATTGAAAACTCATTTGTTTAACTTGGCACACTCAAATCCAACTCATTTACACACCTGCCAATCATTCATACACAAATACTGTTTAGCAGCTATTCTTGAGTGACAAACATACAGTCTAGTTTTTGCTTGTAGCTACTTTAACAGCAGGGGGCGCTGAAGACTTAAAATTCCCCATCATCAGAAAATACTGTGACACTGAAAGATGATGCACACAAATAGAGTATCACACACGAATAGAAGTAGAGACACATAGATACACACAGACATTAAAAGGTAACATTACCTCTTCTCTGCTAGATGAATTTTCAGATCCAAGCCCTTGAGGGGAACTGCGATTGCCAAAAAAAAAAAATAAAGTAATAAAACAAACAAAAACACATTAAAACACATATGCATTAAAAATAAAATGTCAGTTTACACAATTTAACCAAAAGATGCAGCGCAAATGTCGATGAAGTATTGATGAGGATTCAGAAATGCTACAGTAATCATGCATTTTATATACACACAGACGCAGACACAGCCAGACAGACAAACACACAAAGACGCGCACTAATCTGCATATAATAATTATGATTGCATTGTTGCACACAGTAAATCCACCATTAAAATGACTACTGCCTGATCTATGTGATGAGCATAAGGAAGAGATCAACACCTGTTTTGAAGAAGGCATGGATCGGCACCAGCTGCTGATTTGGGTTCAGACTCGGTGAGAAACTCGGTGCATGGAATCACTTGAGGCTGTGGGAAAAATGTGTGGGGGAGACAGAAAGAGAGATAAATATACAGTCTGCAAAATAATAATAATAAAAAAATGGTGAAATATTGCAAACACTATCTATACAAGTCAAAGTGATGTGTATTGGGACTGAGGGGGGGGGGGGGGGGGGAAAACCCAAACAAAACCCCCATGCTGGTTCATGG
>JAQQZS010000004.1:8185436-8200285 GCA_030068045.1 Platyallabes tihoni | reverse complement strand
CCCCCCCCCCCCCCCCCCCCCCCCCCCCCCCCCCCCCCCCCCCCCCCCCCCCCCCCCCCCAAAACCCTCACATAACCTCCATGCTGGTTCATGGTGAGGAGAAATACTCCCAGGAAGACAAAGGGCTTGGACATACATGTTATAGAGGAAGCTTGGGGGACATCCTGTGTACACAGCAGTGCGGGTGTGTGGATTTGAGATATTACAAGCCGTACCTCATCGGTCTCCTCTGTGCCTGTAGGCTCAGTAGCTGTAGTGGTTGGAGATTTGTCTGAACCCTCACACTGTCCCATCCCGGTGTCCTCTTCATCAACTCTGTCTGAGAGCGCACAGTCTGGTTTTTAAACACGTTACAGATGTAGTACATTTAGTTTTGTGATTACATAAGCAGACTTCAGTCATGCTGCCTGAACAGACAAGTACGTAACTGGTTCTGAAGCTTTCATTTCCTAGGTTTCCTTTTAAGCACAAATTTATGTGCATTTATTTAAATGTTTATCTGTTCCACTGAACCACAAAATGTGACAATCCTGAAGACGAGGGAGTCTGTTCAACGTTTAGAGAGGATACAAAGTGGCTTGTGCTGGTATGTGCATATAAAGAAAAGCTTCAAGGCAAGGGCTTTGAATGAACATTAGAGATAAAAGTAAGCCTGTATATATTCAATTTAAGCAGCTAGTTTAGAAAAAAAAAAAAAAAAAAAAAGATACACAAAGGCACTCTCATTACAGAAATGCTAAATCAATATTCAGCATAGAAGAACTGGCTGAAAGATACTGTTTAGGTTCTCTCTTTATTCTTTACAGGAGGCCAAATGCTATTTATTTATTTTTTCATTTTAAAATAAGATAGACTTTCAAACTTTGACAGACCAACTGACTTTTGGGCATAAAGCCCTTTATGTGGTGATATTCAGGAGGTTTTAGTGAAAATTCAATCCAAGTTACATCTTGAATCACAGATATGCAGGAACAAGTCACAATACAGTTACTGGAAATGGTGACTTGAGAAGCATTTAAACCTAAATAAAAATTAAAAACAACTAGTTTTTAATCTGCAGTCTATTATCCAAGATTATCTCTAGACTATAATCGCTCACCTTTACTTTCCTGTACTGACACGGCCACATCCTTGACTTCCCTACAGCGCATCAGGGACTGCTGCAACTCTTCAATCTTACAATCCTGTGGAAATTAACCAAATACATGAGTTCTGCCCCGATCAACCAGGAAAAGAAAGTAGTAGGCTAGATAATATTTCAATATTATGAAGAAGTGTGTTGTAAGAAGTTGTTTAACATTTTTTCGAATCTTTTT
This sequence comes from Platyallabes tihoni, assembly GCA_030068045.1. NCBI lineage: Eukaryota > Metazoa > Chordata > Actinopteri > Siluriformes > Clariidae > Platyallabes > Platyallabes tihoni. The sequence continues at coordinate 8,198,969 of JAQQZS010000004.1, read as the reverse complement.
GGAGTCGTTTTGCTTTGTAATAATCAGAAAGCTTTCTGCCATGAGAAAGTGAGGGAATGTTTGTTTATAGCTGCTATAACATTCCGTGAAACGGAAAATAGTTGAAAAGGTAACTTTTATTTTTCTGCTGTATTTCAGCTGAAAGATCCATAAAAAATAATAATAATGAAGAAATAAAGAAATGAAAGCTATCAGCAGCTGTTACTGACTAACAATTGGACAGACACAGGATCTCTGTACTAATTCATTCCCCCTCATTAAATACATTCAACTTTTATAAGTTGTATATGGAAGTTACGTTTCTCCTATCATTTCTCTACATGGTTCTAGCCATGAAGGATTCATATTCATCCTTCAAGGCAGATGTTTCAATCTTATTTTATTTCTTAAATACTATTTCAGTCAATATGTTGACGTTATGTAAATTAAATACTTTTTCCATTTATTCATTCATTTTCTTTCTTATTCTTTTCTTTTGCCTCTCAGATAAAGGCTCATCAATCTAAAATATCATATAAATAAATCTTTTCCTTTATCAGGATTTGTGATATATTTTGCCATAGCGCTTAATCATAGTTAAGAGTACAAACTTGGAGCAAACGCGATACAAGTTTATCGTTAGAATTTACCTTTTCATCGTTAGATGCCATTAATGTCTCGACAGCCTGCTTCATTCGCTGCACTTCCATATCTATTTAAAAAAAAAAAAAAAAAAGATAATCAGGAAGTATATCCTAAAGACATTCTGATGAAAGAATAACCCCAAGCACTTTATGGCCCAGTGTGGAATTATAGTGTGATTCAGTACGATCAGAATCTAGCAAGTTGATTCAGATCTTACATAATCTGCATATTTATATATGTACCCAACCATAAATACCTGCTATATAAACAAGCTTACTACATTACTTAAGAATGCAGGATGTTTTTGTCAGTGGTGCAGCACTCTTTCCAACTTTTGTAGTCTTGTCTGGACATGTAAGAGATGAACCCACTGATAAATGCTCCAGAAAGGAGAGTTTATCAAAGAATGTGAGGAAGGTTGGCACTTCAAGCTATCTAAAGGTTTTTAAAACCCTCTTAACTGGGAAACTCCTCTTGTACGATTCTATAATGCACTTCGAAAGCAGGGAGTCACACAATATGTTTGTGTTCAGGAGCCTCTTCCAGAGTAAACTAATTCCCACTGACCCCCTAATGTTCACAGAACAGATTCAATACCAAGAACAACAAGGTAAATTTAATTTCTGAACATTCCAATCTTTTAAGACGGCAGCCAACCACACTCTCATGATAACACGAGGACAGAGGATAACGCACATAAGCGAGATCAGATCTACTGCGGCTGTTATTGATGGGGAAGAGAAGGTTTGGATCCCTTTCACCCAGAGAGCATGGCGGATTTGGTTCCCTTGGCCCCCCAACTAAGCATGGCCATGAAACCATTGGGATTCCGAATTTAAGTTCAGATGATCAGAACAATTTTTCATTGTGCCACTCAGAAGACAGTTATACTAAGCACTGTCTCAGTGCAATAAAACAGCATTGTTTAAACTTTTTGTTTTGTAGTCACGTTAGATATTATACATTGTTTAATTACAAGTGACCAGTTCTTTAGGCTTACAATGATCATGACTAAATAATTACCATAATCTCTGATAGTAATCCAGAGATACAGTGAGGGCTAAATCTGACTGCACTGTTAGCAGAAGGTGGTCAAAAAGAAATCCTCAGAATTTCTTTATAAGAGAAATCTTGCACAGCTTTATAGATTATTGTTAATGCTTAACATTATTCTATGACTCATTCACGGTGAATATTTCCTTTACGTTTTTCTACTATATGAAACCCTGAGTGCTTCCGTATTCACCCCTGGGAAAATAAGAACCCTTAATTATTCAAAGTAGTAAAAGAGTGCATAATATGTGGGCAGATTTCCCTTAGGCGAGACTATTTTGGTCTAATAAAATGCTGTAGCATAGACCTCTCTCTCTGCTCTGGCTTCCCTCCAAGGTCATGACCTCAGCTCCGCCTTGCTCCTTAAGTCTCTGCAGCTCCTGCTCCTCAAGCTGCATCTGCAGTGCCACCAATTCGTCCTGACAAATAAGAACCACATGTAACACAATGCCCAACTGTAACCAACACAAATTACTGCCAGTCATGCACATGGACTTTTGGCTAATTTTGTCCTGACTGTTGATTGAGGCTTCCTGAAACGTTAATCTTCCAAAATAAGATATGAAAAAGAGCTATAATCAGAAGAGCAATAATAGTCATACACACTGCCTGGAAGAAGAAGAAGAAAAAGGTTCAGCACCACACAGATGGGTCAAATTATTGGGCTGAAATAAGCAAAGAAGTCAACAAAGAAGATTTAAAATTACTCCAACTGGGTTAAGAAGCCTTCAACACATTATCAAAACCTGGAAGGATAGTGCTGAACCATCAACTCAATGGACGAAAAAGCGATTGGAAAAAAAATTGAGAGATTACTTAAACCTTTGTAGAAGGTGCATGGTTAAAAAAAAAATAAAATAAATTTTCTTGTGTGATAAGAACTAAACAGCTGTGTGGTTATAAGAAAACCACTTGTTAGTGAGACTAATCAGAAAAAAAGTCAATTTGCTAGGGAGCATAAAGATTGGACTTTGGAGCAATGGGGGAAAAAAAAGGTCATGTTGGATGCGAAGCATCAGGGTAAGAAGGGAAGTGCATGAAGTGATGAACCCATCATGCATAGTGTCCACTGTACGAGTCTCTGGATGCAGTGTTATGATCTGTTCAGGTCTAGACTCAGCAACGTTATGTGTCAATGTCAGCTAATGACCTGAATGACCAGAGTATCACATCAATGCAGTTTGTCCTCTCTGATGTCACGGCCATACTATAGGACTCAGATTGGGAAAGAGTGGTTCTGGGAGCACGAGGAATCATTTTTATACATTGTGTGTTGCAATCATAGGTAAAGGTGACTGACTGACTGAAATCTTAGAATCTGAAACTTTTTTTTTTGGCCAGGCAGTGTAAATAAGTCCTGATGGTGTAGAAATATCAATGCTCTGTATTAAACAACTGACAAGAGTGCAAGTTTAAAGACATATTGAACAGAAACCAGGACAATCAACAAATATTAAAAAATAAACATAGGGAGTAAAGTAAAAGAAAGATATCTGTAAGAAAGATGGCAAAAATAAATAAATAAAATAAAATAAATTCACTTGGACAATAGTACTAGTCTCATTGTACAGTTCTCATTTTCACAATTTAGAAAAAGAAAAGAACCACGTCATGTCCGTACTCTGGTTGATTTCAGGCTTCTTTCCTGCTGCGCTTTTTCCGTCTCTGCAGTAGCTGTTCTGAGCCGCATTTCTCTCAGCTCCTGATAAAGGCCCTGGAGGAAGAGAAGTTTATCAGGAGGTAAAAGGTCAAGAATGCACACAAGCAGAGTCGTGGGATGAAAATGTATGACAATGAAAGCTATTGGAGAGGAAAGGGGACATCCAGAATGAAGGACCTTATCCTGTACCATATTCCTGTCTAATACAGCAAGATATAAATCTGCTGTTAAAAATTTATAAATTACACCTCTTTTTTTTTTTTAAAAAACACATTTCCTGTGTCTGGTATTTAGACCACCATTCTCCCCAGTCCTGTCTCCAGTTTACAATTTATTAAGTACAGAGTTTGATTTTACCTCCTCTATGTCTCAAACCAGTTGAATAGCCGTAGTGTGGCCAGAGATTTGAGCTTTATGGCAGGAAATGGCTCAGGAGCTCAATGGCTGGACAGAGTTTAGAGTTTAAGTGGTTACACATGGCTGTATAGGAACAGCAGCATAATAGCCAGATCTAATATTTAACCTTAAGGTTTTGGTGAATTATGAGCATGGTAAGCGTTTTAATGAAGCATTAAAGTTTAGTTGTAAACTTTAGTTAATGCTTGCATTTTATGCTTTAGTTACTGCTTTCTTGTTAAATGACCACTTAACAGCATCATTAAATTTAAATCTGTAATTTAAACTAAGACACCCAGGAGTTGTATTCTGAATGAAAAGACCAAATAGTGACATTAGTTAAAAAAAAAAGAAAAAAGAAGGGTGTGACATACAGTACAAATCACTGTTTATCAAATTTAGTCTTAAAGTATAAAATTGCTGTGACTTTATAAAAAAAAATTAAACCTTATAGCTAATGATCATTTTTTAAAGCATTTCTAACGATGTGGCGACTGCACGTCTGTTACCTCACATTCACTGTTCTCATGATCTGCAGTTGAAAGCTTCAATTTCAGGCTGGAGACCTCAGTCAACAGCTCCAGTTTCTGGGTCTCTAACATGCTCCTGCTCAGCAATTCCTAAACACCACAATGCAGGATGAATTAATGAAGCAGTTAATATCTTGATCAAATGTGTGTACACCTTCTTAAAATCAGTTTAGCCTTATTTAGACATTAAACCGCAGTGCTGACTTTACTCTTCTGTTTCAAGCACCAAACAGTCATTAACCTCAAATTGACAAGACAGTTAACTGTAATGAAATCAGAAAGTCACTGAAAAGGGGATGGGTTTAAATAAATCCAAACCATGTGGTTGTTATGGACTTACTTACAGTCTAGATAGAAGATACGCAGTTAGAAAAATTAGTTAAGGATAAAGTGCAACATGACATTTAGGTATAGGTAAATATTCAGTGAGAGCGGTAAAGTGATTGGAAAGGTCATGGAAAACAACTACAATGGACTTTAAAATAAAGGGAAACAGTGTTGGTTGTTCAATTCATGACGGACACTCTCAGTATTGTACACTCTTTAAAAGGGGCCTAGAAAACATAATAAAACGTGGAAGCATAGTGCTGATCTGTCAACTTCACAGAATAAATGTGGTCAGAAATACAAATTAGATTGATTTAAGTAATCTCCAAACACTTGGTGAAGCTGCATCAGTTAACAACAACAAAAACAGCGGTAGAAATCACAGCTATGTTTAATAATGAAAGTAAGAGCATTTACACAAATACAAAATATGAGGAAAACTTGCAGGACTTGGACTAAACAGCAGTGTGGCCATAGTGAGACTTACCAGAAAAAGGCTTCAGTTTGCAAGGGATCACAAAGATTGGATTTTGGAGTAATACAAAAGGGTCACGTGGTCTGAGAAGTTCAGACTGGCCCTATTCCATTGAATCAGAGTAAGAAAGGGAGCAATGAACCCATCATGCATACTGCCCACTGTACAAGCCTGTGAAGGTAGTGTTATTATCTTGGGTCGCTTCAGGTGGTCAGGTCTAGGCTCAGCAAAGTTATGCGCCAATAAAAGTCAGCTAATGACCGGAATGTATTGATTGACCAGGTTATCCCATCTATGGATTTTCCCCATAATGACATGAGTATATTCCAGGACTCAAATTGTAAAAGAGTGTTTCTGGGAGCATGAGGAATCATTTTCACACACGAATCAGCAACCCCACTGCAAGCCATGATCAAAGCTCAAGGTGGTCAAAAGAATGTGAGCAATTGCAACTTTTTTTTTTCTCCAGGCAAAAAAAAAAAGGCGCTCAACACACCTGCTGTAGTAATTCTTCTGTGGCAGTGAGTTTCATTCGATGTTCCTCGAGGCACATCTCCAGGTCCCTTATTTTTTCTCCCTGCACCTCTACCTGGTCGGTTAAAACACTCACCTGACAAAAGACATTTCAAAACAAATAATCAACTAAACCCAATAAACAATTGCATAAATTAAAATGTACAGTATTTATATATTTTTCTTTGAGATCTTACACACCTGCAGCACCAGACATTCCTTGTCACTCTCTAGCCGCGACAGTCGCTCTTGATATGCCAAATCCCTTGCTGTAGATCCATGACCGTTAGTCTACGAACACAAGAGAAGGTTTAAAATTGTCTTTATTTGTGCAGAATTAAAGGCATTCATAGTGTTTGAAAGTGCAATATGAGCAACATGTGAGACTTCGGATGATTTTTCCATTCAAGACTTCTACATGCCGTGTCATTTCACACAACATGAAGAAATTACAGTATGTAGGACAAACAGCAACTATCAAATTGCTCTATACCAGTAAAGAAGATCTACTCAAAAGCATTTAAAATGGTTAATCTGCATCAGCATTGGTGACAAGCAGGTCGGACAGCTGAAAAGTATTTCTGACTCCAGTGCTAAAACTGTTATCCGAGCAAATACAAGAGATTCCACAGGTCCAAGCAGTGCATTATACAGCAGTGATACATACTACAGTGATCACTCTCATAAGAAAAATAAATAATAAAAGGGGAAAATATATATATATATATATATATATATAAAATTATTACACACACACCTCCTTATATATATTTTTTCTACATTGTAAAGCAATACTGAAGGCATCCAAAATATGCAAAAATCTCCTTTTAACAGGAGCCTCTGTAAAACCTTCATAATGGCTCTAATCTCAGGTGCTGTTTATTAATTGGTGATTTCTGGTCTTGCTTTCCTGGAAAGGTCTTCATGAGAGACAGTTTCATCATGGTTCTTGATTGGTTTTGCAAATGCACTTGACAATACTGTTCTTGCAAGAACTATTCCAGAAAAGGCGGACATCTGCGTCTTAAAATAACAACTGACTGCTGTTGTTAAATACCATGTTACCTAATTCCACGTGTTATTTCATAGTTTTGAAATCCCCAGTATTGTTGTAGAATGTAGAAAAATAAATCACTAAACAAAAACAAAGAAATTTGCAAGTGATCCCAAACATTTGAGCGGTAATGTACAGTATATTAGATAAGATTTTACAAAATTGTCAAGGTTAGGACTTAAGCAGCACAAAAAAAAAAAAAAAAAAGATTGAAGAATCTACACTTTCCCAGCCATCAACACAAAAAACATTAGAATACTAACTAGAGCTAACTTTACCAAGTATTATGATGTCACCTTGAAACACATAATACTATAACGAAGCACAAACTGAAGTATTCCTGAAGTATTTTACATAGTTACAGTGCACAGTTTGTTCTTTTTATTTTTAATTTGGAGCTTATATGAATGATAAGCTGCAGAATTAGTCTGAATTTTGTCTGTAATACGGCTGATAGGACAGCCATGTACTGCATTCTGGACTATAACAGTTTTCCAAAGGGGTTTTCTCATCCACATAACACTTTATGTTGTAAATCAATTTTTATAGTTTTATGATGTTACTAGTTATAAAGAAAAAAACAAAATAAACTGGCAACTGTAATAACACAACAGTTTGCAAACATAGCAAAAAACCTGAATCAGGAGACAGGTGAGCTCAGTAAAGTGCTAAAGTTGACAGTTTTAATAAAAAAACAAACAAAAAAAAAAAAACAATAAAATTAAATAATATATCTCTCCTCTGGGTTTTCATGTTTAGTTCCACTTTCTAAAACCTGTACACTTTCTGTACACTGAATTTAGATCCCAACCAAGTTAAGCAGCTACTGAAGTGTAATAAATTTATTTACAGCAGTCTGGTTCTTCTTACGCTCCAGTAAGTTACAAAGCAACAGGAAAACTGCTCCTCTTTATGAAATGAATTCTGTTAAAAAGTCAAAATGGAGATTGTAACTGATAGTGATATAAAAATAGTGACTGGGACATATTTAGTCATCACAGGATCAATTGTTCTAGAGCAAAATGTGTGTTATAAATATTATAATTATAAAACAAGCCACAGCCACGACACTGATGCTTCTTTAAACTTTCCCTTTTGTATTAATGACTGAGCTTTTTTGTAATAGCAATGTGGGTGGGTTTACATATAAATATATAAAATAGCATTTTTCCAAAAATGATTAATGCAAAGCTTTGAAATGTGGCCAAAATAACAATTAAATCTGCAAAACTGCTGTCTATTTTGGCAGTTGCTTGAGAAAGGAACGCGGGGACAGTATGCATGCTGTATTTTTTTTTTTCCAATGGAAAAGCCATTTAGAAAAAACAAGGAAAAAAAAAAGTACGAAATATCCCAAGTGATCCGAGACCTTTCATTAAACCCTCTTTCAGAATCCTGCAAGAGGCTGTGACAAGACGATCCCACTCTTACTCACCATTCGGGCCTGCAACCACTCCACCAGGCCCTCAGCAGTGTTATCGGGCACTTGGCTACGCAGATTCTCCCTCTCGTCTACATCCATCAGCTCCAGCACCCCCCGCAGGTCCTCAAGGAGGTGCACTGCACGAAGGCTGCCTAGCATGGGCGAGCTGGGAGACTGGCAGTCGAACATACCGTTGGAGAAGTTCATGGCCTTGGAGCCTGTGAAGGCCAAGAAAGAACATCATCAAAGTAAATGTTAAAATAACTATCACAATTACTTCATTTTGAAAGAGAATTTTCTTTATATAATTCAAAAGCATTGGTAGTCTGGCAGGTACAAGATTATACAGGTAAAATGCGCTTTAGAGCAAGGCATATTATTTTAAACCAAAGATGGTAAAATAAGATGAGTCTGACCAGGTAAATAGGGCAAACAAAACTCTGGTCATTAAACCAAAATGATTTAAACTTTACACTCTGCAGCTTTAGGAGAGCAGAGGCACAGCAAAGCTTTAATTTAAAAACAGTAAAGATGTTAATTCTTGCTGCTGCCTTGCTGTTTCCAGGGATGGACTATACTGCGCAGGCAGAAAGAGAATAACTAATATATTTCATCAGTGCTCAGCCAGTGGAAAAATCTACATCGTATCCCAGAATCAGCCTTTAAACCCTTGGATAGGAGGTTTTAGCGCCAGACCACTAAAAGTGCAACTGCGTTGCCTCAGTGGCTTAATAACCAATGGGTCATTAACTCAAAATTGTGCACATCATTGGAGGTAATACTGAGGTCATTGATGCATGAATCTACAGTGCTTTGCACAAGTATTTACCCCATATTATATCTGTATCCATCTCAACGTGGAACTGAAACAGACATGCTTGATTTATAGTGAATGTACAGTAGACAGACGGTCCTCTAGAAAGAATCAAAGCTGTCATATTCTTTCCAGTTTTTAACAATAAATTTAATAGTGTTCCCTGGGATGGTCAAATCTTCTCTTAAAAATTAAACACGGACTGATTTCCAGAACTTTGTCCCAGATCTGCTTGGTCTTTATGACGTTTTTGTTTATATGCAATATCGTCCATGAACAGGTCAACTCACGTTCTAAATAATTATGCAACTTTTGATAACTATTATCTGATAATTATGTGAATTCTGATAATGTTGGTATGATCTTATATAATCACTCAAATCTGTCACACAAACTTTGACAAATACAGTATATTGATATCCCATTTCGATTTTAGGCCCATTTTGTATAGATTCATGACATACGATCTGTCGATCTCAATTCCAATTTGTAATAATACAAAATGTGGAAAAATTTGAGGGGGAAAGTACTAATAAAAACTGCATGCAGTTATAATAGTTTTTGCACACTTAATTGCTGCAACTTTACAATAGAATACCTGCAATGATTCCATCCATCTGCTCCAAGGCTGCTGCCAACATCTCACTGGCATCTGACATCATCTTGAAAACCTGCACAGCAAATGCAAAAGCCATTGGGGGGGGGCGGGGGGGAGATTTTAAGTACATTACAGTGGAAGAACTTTTGGAAACTGAAATGTATGAAAGTGAAAAAAAAATTCCTGTGAGTAACCTTTATTTATCTGAATGAATGGACAGAACTTGTTTGCTTCCTTTGCTTACTTTATCCTGAATCTGAAAAAAAAGGACTTGGATGATGTTCCTCCCAACACCCAACCCCTCCGTTTGCTCTAATAATCACCATCAGAATTCCAGTCTTCAAAATTAATCATGGTGGTGGAGTTCCTGGCTTCCTGACGCCTTGGGATTAATAGTCCACGGAAGTGTGGTTACTTCCCATCTTATCCTGGTGGATCACATTTTCAAATAATAATTACAGGATGTTTGGATATCGCCTACACCAGTTTTATGACGCAAGCTGAAAAATACAGCGTGTAGACCAAAAAAAAATGCAAAGCAAATCAATCAATGTAGTCTAGAATGAAATAACACACATATTGGCCTTTAACTTTGGTTCAAAGCAAATTATTAAAACACACAAACAGGTTCCTGCTGCTGGGATACATCTTCAACAGATGTGAAGTAATTACATCAATTTGGTGAACTCAAAGTTCAGATATTTTTTTGCAGCAATTCTCGAACAAAAACAAAAAAAGTACGTACAGTAGTTCACAAAGAAAAACAGGAAAAAAATCAAACAATTGATTAAAAAAAAAAGTTATTACATTTAACAGCGAATGACAAAAGCTCTGACACATGAGCATAATGAGATGGTGAAGTTAAAACATAATGTCACAATATCATATTGCCCAGATTGCAAGAGTAGATAATACAAACAATTGGACAAATGAAACTCCTTAGCTCAGCCATGAAACAAGTAAAAGTCCATTTTTTCCCCTCACAAGTCAATGCATTTAGTACACAGACTATGTAACGTGATCTTTAGGTGCACGACAAGCTGAAAACATGAAAATAAGCATCAGAGCAGGTAAAAGTTAAGAGCTGAAGGGCTGCCATTAATGAATAACATGATTTGATCTCATAAGCATATTTAATATCCAGACTGGACTTTTGGTTGGAGGTCAGCTCTGCCTCACCCAAGCACTGTGTCTTTCCTTCTGCCATTTCATTCAAGGTGTTGTGTCAATTTTCTTACTTCATTTCACTTTTTTGGGTCAGCTTCCACAATGAAACCCTTTACTGTAGGAAACCTTTAAACTTGGTACTGCACCTCCCCCACACACCCCTCCTGAACAACTACATAGACTGTGATAATGTCAGATTAAATAAAAAATGAACAAGAGACTCACATACTTCTGGGAAAGACTGGTTTGCCTTAAACTAAAGTAGAACTAAGAAAGTCACTAACGGTGGAAGGTTTGCTAAGCGGTGAGCGCATGCCATTAAAAAAATAAATAAATAAAAAATAAAAAACCTTTTGGCTCTCAGAGAAAGTGTGCAATGGAAAAATTATTCAAATGAAAGTCATCTCAAGTGTGCCGAGCGAGCTCTGGATTGAAACAGCACTTTCCAGTAATAACTTTTAAATTTTGGAAAAAGATGCTTGTATTACGTTCCTTAATAATATCAAAGAACCCTGCTGCCTTCCCACTTCGAACAAGCTGAATCTGGAGTCTCTCACAGATTACGGGATGACTGAGCTCAGTACCATGCTCCTATCTCTCCAGGACTCGATACGACCTGCAGTCCTAAGACTGAGACCTCCCCCCCCCAATCTCCCTTCAGGATTCCTGAAAAACTCCTCCAGATGTGCTCTTGCTCGCATACCTAACAAATCACACACTCCACATGATGCCGCCCCCCCACCTCAAATGTAAACACAGATAGCGCACAACCCTTACAGATATGCAGCATTTTTAATGCAACAGAAGTAGAATAATAGTATAGTCCTTTTCTTCTCTAAGGAATTCTCTGACTTAAAACATAATCAGACAGCCCTATTTGGCTCAGAAAATGCTTTGCCCAAACAGTACAAAGGTAGATCTACTGCTGGTTTATTTACATAGTTTGACATTGGCCAGATGTGTTGATAGGCAAAAAAAAAAGGATAGTTTAAAAGAAAAACACTCCACTCGCTCTGCCATTTCTAAGCTGCTCCATGTCACAGACATTCACACGTACATGCTGAGCTATATGTTAAACAAAAACTGCAGATGTGGTACAGATGTGATCTGAAGCTAGATAGAAAAGGCTTATATTTGAGCCTTGCATTTTACAGTAGCTAATAATCTGTGTTATAGGATACATATCATGATGCATCAAGTAAAAGGTTATGTCAGGTCTTGATTTTTGTTGTCTGGAGTATGGATGAGAAATAATGTAAGTTTGTTTTTCGAGATACAGTGTTACAGATAAGACATTTAAACATGCTGTGGGGGTATTTATTTACACTGGCATGATGTGGTGCTAAGTCATTGCAAATGAGTACAATGTAATTCTGACTGACCACCTTTATTCGTTGAAAGATTTCTATCCTGATGGGAGTGGCTTCCTCCAGGAATTGATAAACTATTATTATAATAAAGTAATGTGCCAAAAGTTTTTAAAAAGTCCACTTTTTAATAGTGTAAAAGGGTCCCATTTTGTACAAAAAGTAAAATGGCTCACTTTCCCAAATTTGATCCTGAGACGATACAATTTAAAGAACATTATAGTGAAGATTGCTGATGGACACTATTTAGGAGAAATCAAAGCAGAAATAATAAAAAAAAAAAAAAAACATTTGTGCTTCTTAATCATGTAAAAATCTAAATCGCAATGTGGACCTCTGGAATTATTTACTCACAAGAGGCTGGAATTTATTATAGGTAATATACACACAAGTTCCTGACTTTATCTTGAGTTTGTTTATAATTTAAAGTACTTTAAAAGTACGGTGAAATCTCAGATTGCGAGTAACGCGGTTTGCGAGTGTTCCGTAAGACGAGCAAAGATTTTTTATACATTTTGACTTAAAAAACGAACAGTCTTGGTTTATGAGTACCGAGTATCACGTATCACGCATACGCTTCTTGTTTTGACGGCGCGCGTCACATGATCACAACTGAGATAACAGTTTTTCCCTCTCTTGTGCTGCGGAATTGTGGGTAATCGTCTCGCCAGCTTAGTGCGCGACCCTCACTGGTATAATCAACATCCATGTACGCGTGTACTGTTTACTATAACACTGACCACGCGTTTGTGTGTAAAACATTTTATTTTGTGTTTGTAAGCGCGTGTGTACTGTTCCTTATAACACGTGTGCGCGCACGTATATAACAAAAGAAGGTCTCATTAGAGAGGTGAAAGATCCATTTTCTCCACAAAAAACAAAACAGTCTTTCCCTTAATGTCCGTGTGTGTGTGTTTCTGTGAAATTCAAATAAGAGAGGAGAAAGGTTTACGGTGTAAGATGAGAAGGGGGTGACGGGAGTGGCTGATTCCTCCTCTCCTCTTACTTTAGCTTCACACACACACACAGCCTGCATGCATGCATAAACGGAAATACTTCTGTCGGGATTTATTTTTACTTTTTTTTTTTTTTGTGCAGGTTAATTTGTTTTATTTTTACTTCATATTTTGTATTAATTATTTTTTATGTATTAATTTTTTTGGCCAGTGGAATTAATTTAAAATAATTCAAAATAATTTGAGTTTCCATTATTTCTTATGGGGGAACTTGCTTTGATTTACGAGTGTTTTGAAATATGAGCCAACTTCTGGAACGAATTATGCTCGTAATCCAAGGTTCAACTGTATTTAAATTTTAAAGTATTTTCTGTCTTTTTTTTTTAAGATTTTTAATCAAGATTTAAAGAGTTACTAAATGTATTTTGTCAAACACCCCCCTAATGAGTTCATTTATCCAATTATTTGTTGTTAGCCTAGATACATAAATACATTTAGTGTAGGGATGCACCGATACCGGTATCGGCCTCGATACCACATTTTCTAAAGTACTCGTACTCGTTAAAAGTCCCCCGA
>JAQQZS010000004.1:8173643-8185336 GCA_030068045.1 Platyallabes tihoni | reverse complement strand
TGAAAAGGTAGCGCATTTAACACAAGTAATTTAATCAAGCACGAGAGTTTCATGCCGCAACGAGCCATATTACATGCAAAACAATTCCGCGTCAGTTTCTGTAAATTTAAATCATGTTTTTGTTAAGTACTCGGTATCGGCGAGTACTGAAATGCAAGTACTCGTTTTCCAAAAAAGTGGTATCTGTGCATCCCTAATTTAGTGCATTTAGTAGTTAAATATCTCAGTTTAAATCACATACTAAAATAATAACGCGGTTATTTTTGACCAAACTGTGCAGCCCTACTGTCAACCATGCACCCACTGACTAAAAACACCATCACAGCAATTTTTACTTCATTCAAAATGGTAGGCAGTTTACTCCTCTACAGAATAATTTGTAAAGCCAAAAATGCTGAATGCCGTGTTTAGTCTTGACATGAACAGCCTAAATTCCAATAAAATGGCCAAAACCATCCCTGTGCAGTTATCTACTAAATATTCGCTCTGATTAATTCTACACTGCGTATGGTGAAATGGAATTGAGTGACGGGTTCATAGCTCCTGCAGTCACAGATCTACAAAACACAGTCGCTGTTACGAAGTGAGAAATCGTAACAGTTCTTGACAGAAAAGTCTGGACAATTCACATGACAGTAAGGTGCATGAGGTACTGCGCAGGTAAATAGTGCAAATTCCGTAAAAAGTAGTGCATTCAGGGTATAACTGTTTGCCAGGCACAGTTTGTAGAAGAATCATAGGTAAATACATCAACCACAAGGATATCATACCCTTTTATTGCTAATGTGTAGCCAATCCATGGATGATTAGGGCTTTTGACGCTACAGAGTCGAGCAACTAGGAACTCTTAAGAATTTTTAAGAATTGGTGACAAATTGGCTCATTATGGCAAAAAAGTTCAAGAACACAGGAAAGCCACTAAACATGCCCGTTGCACATTATAGAGCAAGATCCTCTAAACAGAAACGCAGTTAAAAGGGTAAATAAATCAAGAACAATGTTATTTAAATGGTGAGTTAAAATGTGATAATTTTGCTGTTCCAAGATAAAGCCAATTCTTGTGTAAGAAAAGTGTAAATGCCAGGACAAAAGACAAGAACAAAGGAACAACATGACACACAATCCCAAACAGAAGTTGAGGTCAAACAGGAAGAGTCTGGCCAAATGACGCATTTATTATTGTCTGCGTGTCTGTATTTCCTATTATGGCTGTGCTGTGGTGCACAGTAACACAGCAATCAACTAACCTTGTGTCGGATTCTGTTCCACATTTCCCATCTAGTGAATGATTCAACAATTTTCCACACTCCCTGAATAGTCTGATATATTGGTACCCAATAATGCACCATAATATAGTGCATAGCCAACATGCACTACTGCTACATCTAAATGCAACAGATAGTGATTTGGTTTTAGTTCTAAAGTGGACTGAGAGCAGCCAATTTGTATAATGCTAATTGAAAAACTGATATCTAAAGCTGACATACTTATTAGTGTTGTATTTAACTAAAGAAAAATCTTTGAATTGTGCTTTCAGATCATAAAGTAGTTTAGATTAAGTATGGAAGGAAAATTATGTAATGGCTCGCTCACTGCTGCTCTGGACATAAAGGTCTATCTGTTCACTATCAAATAAGTGAACGAGAGGACGACTTCAGACAACAGGGCAGTCAAAATTAAATAAGCTTTTATGTGAAATCATCTAACAAGCAGTCTTCCATTAGTCTAGCAAGGGCAGAGATGTTCAAGCCGATTCACATCTCTAATGTAAATGTTTTTAAAAGAAAAAAAAAAAAATAAAAAAAAGGCAGACACACACAAACACTTTCTGATAGAAGTAAAATAAAGCCAAACATCTGAATTTTAAGTAAACAGTTTCCTAAACAGCTAAATATATATATAGATAAATATAATATAAATATTAGACTTTAGTTGGTACTGAGAAACCCAGTGTGTAATTCATGTAGGTGTGTATGAACCTTATAATCTAATCCTCTGTCCTCGTGTCATGGCGCTTTAGAGCTCAGCTCAAGTACAGCGAGCTCCTGCTGATCGTAGAATAAATTAAAAAAAAAAAAAAAACATAAGTATGGTGCACTTTGCAATTTGCAGCATAAGCATCCAAAATATTCACTGAGCCCTAAATACACCAGGAAAAGGAAGTGATCGTGACATGATGATTGCTGTCTCAGCTCAAGTGGCACTAGCTGGAAGTGAGGGCGAGAGAGAGAAGAAAAAAAAAATCCACAGAGAAGTGGGATTAAATGGAGCAGATCTGGTCCAGATTATAATTTGAAGAGGTAAAATATGGTGCTTAGAAATTACCTCTTCATAGAGATATTATAAATCCTTGGACTTTTAGCAACTCAAAGATATAGAAAATAACTTTTGTACTTATTAGTCAACATGTGGACCAGCACCATAATAATAATAATGTTTATTTTATATAGCGCCTTTCAAGAAACTGGTCTTCTCCTTCTCAGACTCATGTCAAGTCTGTGCAGAGGCTGGAGATTGAAATACATTTTGAACCTATAATTTGGAGGTTTGCTGGTTTGGTGATTTAACCTAGAACTCGGATCTCTTTTTTTACAAATAGATATTCAATAGTTATTAGATTGCCTCGCAAATTACTAAGCAGAATCCCTGTACACTTCTGCGATCAGGTTACGCAAAACAATGAAGATGTGTTGACAAAATTTATTTTTGTCTCAGTTATGCAAGAGAGAAAAGAAAGACACTGTTTAGAGAAAGAAAAAATATTTGGAGGTGCTGGAAAACACTGGACATCCTACCAGGAGAGAGGGGGAGGGGACAAAAACAAACAAAAAACACAAGAAACAAACAAACAAAAAAATGCTTTTGGGCTGGTCAGGCCACATCACAACCTGACATTACTGATTATTTTCCTCCAATACCACATCCTGTTGTGTTTTTCTACATCCCTCAGAAAGACTCCAAACCTCGTGAACCACGCCTGACACATCCCTGCACAACACCTCACATGTTCTTGAAGTTTAGTTCAAACCGGCAGGAAAACACTTTGATGAAAAAGCACATAGCCCAAATGGCACAACAGAAATACAGCCGCTTATCATCCGTAGATCGCAGGTTTGATTCCCAGGTGATAGCTCACAGACGTCAACAATAGACTGTAGTCACATAAGAAGATAACTCTCTCCTTTCAGTGTTAGCAGCAGTTCGAAAAAGATGTGGTCAGCGGATTCACACGTATTAGCCTTATGCTCTCCCTGGTTGCTAGCTTGTTGCGGTAATAAGAACTGAATACAACCAAATTAGGGAGACAATCCAGGGGAAAATAACCCTCAATCCATACATGTGCTGATAAAATGGTTAAATACTGGCCTGTATTAGTGCTGTTGCAAGTGTCACAGTGACATACAGTCATACATACGTTACTGTCAGGGATGTAGTCATGGTTAAATACATGTAAATATTCTTTACGCAATCAGATCAGACTGCAGAGTCTTCTCTACTGTGTTGTTTAATCAGATCGTTCAATCACATCGTTCATCGTGTCGGCCAGTGGATCAGTAAATGGCAAGCCTCGTCCTGCCGATGCCGGCAAAAGACCTTGAACACAAAATGTGAAAAAAGGAAAAAGGAATGTTTTGAGAATATCCATTTATATTATCATAGGCCTAGCCAGGTTGTGATGTGATCCAAAGTTTCTAAAATATTTTTAATATTTTCCTCACTGAAATGCATAATGGATCGTTCAGTTCTTTGAATGATGGTTGATATTAAAATCTCTTTCATACCATCTTTCACTGTTTAATACTCTTAACTGTGATTAATAAATGTCATGGACTTGAACATGTTTATTCCGTTCATGCCATTATTCAACAATTAACTTTAACTTCACTTTTATGTCTCCAGTATGTCATGGTCTAC
This sequence comes from Platyallabes tihoni, assembly GCA_030068045.1. Classification (NCBI taxonomy): domain Eukaryota; kingdom Metazoa; phylum Chordata; class Actinopteri; order Siluriformes; family Clariidae; genus Platyallabes; species Platyallabes tihoni. Next base: position 8,181,421 of record JAQQZS010000004.1, on the reverse strand, counting down.
CTTACCTTGATCATGTGTCATTGTTTACCCTGCTCTTTCTTAACCGTTACATCCCTGGTTATTGTGTATGACTAGAAACTTACATCAACACTTTGTTTCAAATAAAAAAGTTCCAGCTATTTCAATCAAATACAGTGGTTCACATCACATTCCATGTCCTGCTATGATTCCTAAAAAAAAAAAAAAAAAAAGTAGCCTGAATTAAACAAATCCTTTCCTCTCCCTGTAGATTAATCCGAAATCATATTACAGCAACCTCCTTTTCTCCTCCAGGGGATGCAGACTGTATTAAAGTCTTTTGGCTGTAAATCTGCTATGTCGTAAATACTTTTCTTAATTTGATAAGATTTTGCCACAATTCGAAACAGACGTAGCACATCCTACCACACAAGATTCTGTGCTGCTGGTCAATAGAGTGAATAGTTTAGAGTGCACGACTAGTAGTATTATAGTGGAACAGCAATATTTTAGCACCTCAAATGCAAACATGTATAAATTGAAAAAGTATTTAAAAACTGACTTTGGAGTCAGTGTTGATAAACATAAACGACTGTTAAAAAAAAAAAAAAAAAAAGTTCATTTTTCCAGTTAATACTCACCACCAGCTTGTGCTCTTTAAATAGCTGATTAATATTATAGTACGCTCAGGCGTGGGTATTAGGCTATTAACATTACAACCATTACACCCCAACCTGGACTATTATTTAGTTATTAACCTAGTTAACCCAGTGTTGTAAACTTTAAAGCACTTTTTGTAAGTCGCTCTGGATAAGAGCGTCTACCAAATGCCTAAATGTAAGTGTGTGTGTGTGTGTGTCTAACCAAAACACACTGGAATATTTACCCCAATATAACAAAAACTATTAGTAAGGCTGATTAAAAGTCCTACACAGAACAAAAGTCAATTAAAACTTTACAACTTTAATCATAGGAAATGACCCACCTTTTCCTTTTCCTCGTTTGAGATTTTATATGTCTATATATGTGGTATAAATATCTCCCCACGTTTTATCCGTTTGTCTCTTCAGCTCTCCTCCAGCCGCCCCCTAGTTCCTTCATAGCCATTTATTTCTTTTCGCAACTTGGAAAAAGCAGCCGATCTTTGAAAGTTTCTGAGCACCGTTCTGCGCATGCGCCAAATCGCAGCAAATCGGGGGAAACTTTTCCAAAGTTCTTAATTGACAACTGCGCATGCGCATTTTGTCAAGCGGCGTTTGACTTTCGCGAAAGTGGACTCTTTACTGTTTTCTTTTTTCTTTTTGGTCATGGTCTGAATAAAATGCTTTTGTCCATATATATAGCTTAGCGACACAGGGCGTCTACGCAATTTCTTGTTTAATAGGATGTTTCCAAGCAAACGGCGCCTTCTTGTGGTCGAGTAGGAGATCCACATGTATACGCCACAAGTATATACGCCAATCTGGAATGCACACCTTGTAGCTAGATTTATTTGAAATTATTACAAACAAGTATTTTGCTACTTGAACGCTTTTGCTCGTATCTTTATACATTTATGGCTGATGATCAGAAAATATTATGAATAAAATTAAATATTATTAAAACTATCACATAGCAGTTTAATAAAATCTTATATATTTGCAATTTCTTGTTTTCTATATTTTCCTATAATTTCATAAGTTTATAAAAAACAATTTGCGTTGTATACAGTATAATGATTTGGGCAGCTCATGCATGTTATTAAAGAATGCACTAAGGGCAGGTTGCATAAGATTTGTGCTTTATTGTTAAGCTTCAAGGCTAATTTGGATTAAAAGACCATACGAAAACACAGATCTGTTGTTGAAGTACATCCAGTACACCAGTATGTATGAAGCTCTGAAAATAGTCACTCTGCTGTTAGGACCGCAGCTCCTATATATCAAGTAATGTTTTTACATTTGAGGATTTGTCAGGTTAGATAAAAAATAAATTGCCACTCCAAAAGTATTTGGTTTAAGGACAGAAAACATGGCACATCAAAGATATTTTATCCTTAATTTAACATAAAATGTATCCAGATTAAAAATTTGGTGAAACTGATGAACATGGAGGGTGAAGTTTTTTGTTATTTGAGACAGAAGAATAACTGACGCCAATTTTAAGATACAAAAATCAGATACATCATCATAACAAGCGAAGTGAAGATCTGTTAGTGGGGCCAGAGAAAATTAGCCAAAAGTATTTAAGGATGTCAATTGAGGATTGTCTTGGCAACCACAGAGGACCATTCTGCTGATTGAAAAACTTCTTACAAAACCAGGAAATGCAAGACGTCACTGAAGATTGCTTTTCTTCATTTTTACGTGCAGTCAGTGACAAACATGGGGAAAGGTTTTGCCACAGTGGGAAATAGCACGGTCTCCAATGAGAGACACCGGAAAATGAGTTCAAACGAAAGCCATCAGAAAAACATTTTAGCCCTTCTATTTCTGACTGAAAATAAGAGCCAAAAACTTGCCAAAAGTAAGAGCCAAAAACAGTCCATTATGAAGAATATATAAAATATTGAAAGATTATTTAAATATATAAAAGATAAAAGATGATTCAGCAGAAACTGCTGCATAACCGCACAAAGTTAGCAAAAAGAAGTGACAGCTGCACGACCCTTAGAAGTAAGCGCAGGTGATGACACTAGGCCTGCTGCTTACTCCTCTATTCAATTCAATTCTATTTGTATAGCGCTTTTAGCAATTTTCACTCTACTGTATGTGGACAACAGAACTGTTTGAACAATTTAGGACCAAAAATGAATAACTGTATGCATAAAATGTAAAGTATCTTGGTCATCCTGTGGCATCAATATTGCTAACTTAAGGCATGTCCAGCTTTTAACACTGTGCAAAAATAAATAAATAAATAAATAAATAAATAAAAAATATCCACGAGGGAAGTTTAAAACCAGTTTGTCTCATATGATTTGAAACCATGGTGCTAATAATAAGCTGTTATTATTACCACATAATCGCTATAAAAATATCTATTACAATATAATTTTATCATGCAAAACTGGCTGGACAGAATTTAATGAAGCTTTTGCAGTTCTTAGATATCTGCCTTCAGTTTAACCTTCACCATAAGTGAAATCAAAATGCTGAGTAAAAGTAATATTATGATCAGTTATGTGCCAGATTTAATCATCTACTTTAAAATAAGCTACTAATAAGCTACTTGCTCAATGTAAATAAACACCTGCACCAATAAATATTAATTAGAAAAGCTAAACTAAATATTTTTACTGGGAGTATACAGCGCTAAAGTATGAGTGAATTTTTACTTCATCATGCAGGGCAGTCACTGCAATCTGGCATCCTTATATATCCTTGACACAACATTTCCGAGAGGCATAAGAGGATGAAACAAGGGACAGCATAGGGAAGGCCAAATTTGCTGTCTAAGTTGTGCCTGTTAACTTCCTGAAGTTTCTTGCACAGAAAATCTTTAGAACAGAAGACCACATTCCCAAAGGCCCATCAGATCATGACAATGTATGTCCAGTGCATCAAAAACCTTAGTACATGGCAAGGACAACATGCAGTTGAAGAAAGCTGGGCAGAGGAAGTGATGGAATTTAAGGGAGAACAGTTTAGAGTTGGCAAGTGTCCCATCACTTACTCTGCTCAGGTCATCCAAGCAGTGGCACAGGGTATGAAAAAAGACACATTTCACGAAACCGGATTCCACATTTGAGATATTTTACTCATAATAATCTATTCCCGTAAATGATACTTATGTACAGTATGTCTGAAAGTCCAAAGACAGACACTTGCTAATTATTCAGGTGTTAAAGCAAAACAAGAAGTGAGTCTTACATAAGCCTGTTAAAGGTTGGAACTAGACTCTCTCTCTCTGATTCTATATGGAGCTAATCCTGTTCAGAGTCACATGAAGCCTTGATCCTATCCCTGGGAACTAAGGTGTGGTACAGTACATACTATACGGGGTGCCAGTCCATTACAGGGCACAAGCATGCACACACTCACACAGACTGGGCCATTTGTAAATGCCAATTAGCCTACTCTGAATATCGTTAGACTGTGGGATAAAAGCAGAGTGCCTGGAGGAAACCCATCTAGATTACAGACTTTGCGAGGCTCAAACCTCGACTGGAGGTGTAAGGCCACAGTGCTAACCACTACACCAATGTGCTGCCTGCACCTTAATCATTAAAACACTCACATCCTCACTCACTTACTTAATCTTGTGATTTGGGCATGCCAGTTAGCCTAATCTGCATGTCTTTTGATTATGGGAGGAACCCCACCAAGCACATGGTGAACACACAAACTCACCCACACACAAACTCAGGTGGGACTCCAATCCTGACCCTGGAGGTGCAAGGCCACAGTGCTGATCACCATTCCACCATGCCACACACAGGTATTACAATATTGAAATTCTTTTCAAGGATGCATAAAGCCGAAAAAAAAGTGAACATCATTAAGGAGTGAAGGTTGTGGTAGTAGTGCTGGCATGAATTCAAAACTACTTTGAATTTAAAACACACCCCCGAGTCAAAGATAATAAAAAATACTAGGTACTTTTCTGACTTTTTATGAAAAATCTTATTTTAAACTGTGAATCTCGGAACACTTGAACAACAAAAATAATGTTAACGAAATAAAAAGTGATGAAGACTATCTGGTCTGTCAAATGCAGCATGTGACTTAGGTCAGAGACGGATGTCATGCTGACATGGACAAGAAATGTCAACTCCACATTAATGGTTGTGGTTTTTGAATAAGATGTCAACAAGCACACATGGCTGTGATATGCATACTTTTGGGTGTATAGTTCATCAAACAGGAAATTTACCCCTTCTGGCAGACTTTCAGCTAAGGTGTGCTACCACATTTATGCACTAGATGGAAGACAAACACTATTTTTGTTTTGCAATCAAGCCCAAGAGGAACAACCATCCTTGTGGAACTGTTGTCCTGTCATTAAATGTCATTAAAGGTGCAAAGTCATTTTAAGCAAATATTTTCCCGCTTATTCCTTGTCTGCTGCCTCACCGCTCTTCACCGCCTTGTCTTTTCCTCCATGTTCTTCCCAGTTCTTCTCCACTCTGCCTTCCTTTTCTTTTACTGTTTCTTGTCCTCCTCTTCTTCCTCCTACAGTATTCCTACTTCTTCATCTCTGCTTCCTTTATTTCTTCCTCTTCTTCTTCTATTTGTCATCCTCCTTCTCCCTTTTCTTTTTCTTCTCTTGCTCATTTCTTCCTCATCTTCATCTTTCAAGTAGGACAAGCAAATACACGTGTCTCCTTGAGGCATATAAAGATGGATTGGTTTAAAAAAGGACAAAAAATTTTAAACATACAGTATCAGAATAGCTGTTTGCTTTGACGCACACAGACTTTACTTCTGCAGATGACATTTTGATCTGCCTTTGTAATGTCAATACTGTTCACATGCCATTATCTGTAGCCATAAATAATACCAGATTGTAATTACCGATTAAAATGTCACCATGTCTGAGATCTGTACAGCTCTCAAAATGAAATGAGACTACCTGGAAACCTTTTTATTGTTGACCTGGCTGGATCAGAACATCTAAGCGAGAGAGTGAGAGGTGGAAATATTTGAGCTGCACACAGCAGGAGCTGGTGAGATGTCACATCTGGAAAGTGCTCATTATATATTAATGGCATTGACCAGCCTTCAGTGGTCAACTGGTATTGAAGAAGTAGCTCAAAGGTAAATGTTCTGAGCAGATACATCAGAGAAGTGGAGTTAGAGTGTGGCTTTAACCTTCAATTTTCAGAAACAATTGACCTTACTTCTCTTTCGTCCTACCCATTAAATGGAACTGGAAATACTGTTCAAATGTTCTTACTAAATACGACTCCAACTTATATGGGTTTGAGAAGTTGGTGTGAAGTTTATTTTATTTTTTACCCCACGCCAGGTGACTGATATCGTGACTCACTGCATCTAATTTCGTGACGCCACTGAACCCATCATTAGACCAAGCTCTCCTTGGTTTAGACCACATACTTTTCAAGTCATTATTCTCTCTTCTGGTACATCTGTTCTACAGAGCTCTGTTTCGAACAGTTTCTGTTGCTATTTAAAGCTAAGAGCAGGTTAATAAACAACCGTCTGTGTCAGCATTTGAGAAACAAAATGAGGCTTTGTATTTGGGCTGTGATGAGATGTGTTTTACGTATGTCTGAGAATCCCGAAAGAATTATGATCTTTGGAATGACATGCAATAATAAGTTCTGAGTATTCATTTCAGCTGGGTCTGGCAATATAAACTGATCAAGAACCTGCTCCGTAATGAGGTTGTTTTCACTGTGTGTCAATTATGTAGCATATACACAGACAGCCTAAGCAAGAATAGCTTATGAATGAGTCAAAGGAAGCAACGTGTATATAAATCTAAAAGTCAGAGATGCAAAGAGATATGGTCCTTCATTCATAAAGCCAGCTGTTCTCCAAGTAGGGCCCTTGAATAAAAGAATAATTGCTGAGGTAGAAACCATAATGGACTATTCTCAAAGTTATAATATGTACTATATTACTGATCTATTATTACTTGTATTACTTGTTAACCAAATTCATTGTTCAGTGAATTGAACGAGAATTGATCATTATTATCAGTATGCAATATATTATAATATATTCAGCTCCTGGAAAGATTGGGAACAAAACGTCATAGAATGTTAAATACAGTAAAGCTGTACACGTTTCAGTTATGTACACATGTATAAAAGTGATCTGTGAAATCAATTTTACTGTTGAAATGGCCCCAATTTAAGAACACATGGATGTACACAGGACGCTAATTATAAATAAATACTAAGCAAAGTATAAGACCATCAATCAATCAATCAATCTACTGCCAAAAGTATTGCTCGCCTGCCTTCACATGCATGAATTTGAGTAATATCCAATTCTTAATCTATATGGTTTAATATGATGTTGGCCCAAACTTTGCAGCTATAACAGCTTCAACTCTTCTGGGAATGCTTTCCATGTCATGCACACTCAATCCCTGTACTGCAAGCTGGAAAAATGTCCCTTTCACAAGCACTCCACCACGTTCCTGGGTTTTGTCATCTCGCCCCAGGGTGTGGCTATGGACCCACAGAAGCTTGAAGTTGTGCGTCACTGGCCCCTATCCAGGACTCTCAAACAGCTTCAACGGTTTTGGGTTTGCAAATTTCGATCGTCACTTTATCCGGGGCTACAGTACAGTTGCAGCACCATTAACCACATTGACCAGGTCCTCATCTCACCCTTTTTGACTCACCCTCACCGCCATCTCCTCTTTCCAAGAACTATGTCATCACTTCACCACCGCTCCTATCCTTCTCCACCCAGATGCTAACAAACCTTTCGTTGTGGAGGTGGACGCGTCGGATGTGGGCGCTGGCGCCGTTCTCTCCCAACGAGGTCCAGACCAGAAACTACATCCTTGTGGTTTCTTCTCCAAGAAATTCGATCCCACCCAGCAGCGATACGGGGTAGGGGACCGCGAACTGCTGGGCATAAAGTGGGCCTTGGAGGAATGGCGTCACTTACTCCAGGGCGCCAGTGAGCCGTTCATCGTCTGATGGTTCCTCATCACCAACAGGAACTTAAAGCAGCTCAATCCACGACAGGGCCTTATTTTTCGAGCAATACGACTTCCATCTGTCGTAACGCCCGGGGTCCGAGAATACCAAGGCCGACGCATTATCGAGACAACACGATAAAGACCTTCCCCGGGCGGAACCCGTGCCTGTCATCTCCTCCTCCCGGATCATCGCACCCCTTCAATGGAACTTGGAG
>JAQQZS010000004.1:8124798-8139957 GCA_030068045.1 Platyallabes tihoni | reverse complement strand
CCACTGTAGTTCCTGGCATTGAGATATTTATGTGACCCACGGTGCGTCATTATTCTGCAGGTGTTATGAGTCAGGAAATCAATTTGCTTGGTGTTTGTCACTCTGTTTTCTTTATTCTCAGCTTTTCTCTGTCTGGTCAGGGCTCAATGCTTTTCACACATCTTTTTATCTGTACCCTGCCTTTTCTTTTGAGCCACTGCATCTGTCTTTGCAGCCTTTGCAGTCAAATGTAAAAGCTTAATATTTTCTATTCAGTTTGAAACTGGGTACCATTAGCAAAAAATTGTGCCAATTGATTCAGCGGGATCACCTGCAGCTCGATTCTCGATTCTGGATTAATTCACCTAGCTCAAAGTCAGGAATCAGCCATAGGACCATAACATCATGAGTCCAGTATTTGTTACTCTTGTTTGTGACCTTTTCTCACCCTGATACAGGAGTAGTACTATCTGTGCTGACCTTTTAATCATGACACAAAGGGCACGATTTTCATCTTTTAAAAGTGACAGTGATTGCATCCACTGTTGCCCTACTTTCGGCGTGCTTATTTTTTGAGTTCATAAGTTTGCCTTATTCTAGAAATAAATAGTGATGAACGTGTCATGAAAAGAATGAGAATTAAACATTAGCTAATACATTATTCTAAATCAGTCTAGTAGATTGAATGTCTTTAACGGGTCAGGAAATCAAGTGTGTGTGTGTTTGTGAATATCAAAAACCATTTTATACACATGAGTGGAGGAGTGCATTTGAAACAAGCTGCGTGCTGTCGAGTGCCCGTGAACACCCTGCAGCTTGTACCTGAACACATTCCAGCTCCCTTTGCATTATTCATACCAGTGATCCAGTGTATTCTGCCAGTGAAGGGGGAAATTAATTAACCTTTAGACTGGAAGATATAGGCAACAGCAAATAGTGTGCAGTAGACGTGAATGAAAAGGTTAGACCTGTGTCCCATCGCTTGCGCTCTCTCTCTCTCTCTCTCTCTCTCTCTCTCTACCTACCTAATCCCCCCAACCCTTCACACGTTCATAATGATTAATGTCTGGACATCACTGCTCTAAGGGCTTTAAGAGTCATAATGTAAAATTTGCTGTAAACTGTGAAAATTTACACAAATGTGGATGAAAAAAAAGCATTAATTACAACAAATTAGTCTAATTAATATACTATATAATATATAGGGTCAGATTACAGACTACCCTCACATTTCAGCAACCATTATGTTATATGTTCTCAAGGGACAATACTAGTAGTCAATGTGCAGCTTATATAGCAGTTCAGACTTTATTGTATAAAATAACTGGCAACAAAAACGAGTAGACTCTAAGTGAACATATCACAGTCAAAACTGTGTCCAAAGTGTCAATATTTTGTGTGAGCGTCATTGTTATCTAGCACGGCCTTAATCCTCCTGGGCATGGAGTTCACCAGAGATGCACATGTTGTTGCTGTGATCCTCTTCCACTCCTCCATAATGATATCACGGAGCTGCTGGATGTTAAACACATCTTTCACTTGAGGACGCCCAACAGGTGCTCGATAGGGTTTATGTCTGGAGACATACAGTCTGGAGACATACAGTACTTGACCACTGACAAAACACATGAACATGATGAATAGGTAATGTGACTTTGAATGGTTAAAGTTGTACAGCTGTTATCACTTAGGGTTGTACTTACTTTTGTTGCCAGCTATTTTGACAATAATGGACGAATGTTGAGTTATTCTGCGATGGATTGGCACCCTGTCCAGGGTGTACCCCGCCTAGTCTCCTGGGATAGGCTCCAGGTCCCCCGCGACCCTGATCATAGGATTAAGCGGTATAGAAAATGAATGAATGAATGTTGAGTTATTTTCAAAGGACAGTAAATCTATACTGTTATACAAGCTGCACATTGCCTACACTAAAATACAGTATATACAAGTTTAATTTCTATAGTATTGTCCTCTGAGAAGATATACTAAAATGTTTGCTGAAATTAGCAGGGTGTACTCACTTTTGTGATGCCGTGTATTAGTGAGAGTGTACAGTATATACTGTAGTATATATACACACGTACTGTATATACACACACACACACACACACACACACAGCACAATGGCTTAGTGGTTAGCACTGTCGCGCCTGGACTACATTCTGGGTTTGATTCCCGCATTGGGTCTGTGTGCATGGAGTTTGTATGTCCTCCCCCTATTTGGTGGGTTTCCTCCGGGTTCTCCAGTTTCCTCCCACAGTCCAAAGACATGCATATTAGGCTAATTGCCATTCACAAATTACCCATATTGTGTGAATATTGACCAGAAGTCAGGTTGTAAAATGGTAATCATTGGCCTGCATGATCTCTAGTTAGATTACAGAGGTTCCTAGATGGATTGATGGATCACACTGTAGTAATATTTACTGTGAATCAAGAAGTAGTTTGAATTAAATAGGTTTAGGTACCTGTAACATTCATTCATTCATTCATCTTCTATACCACTTTATCCTGTGTACAGCGTCACCAGAGCTAGGAACCTTTCCCAGGGGACTTCAAGTACAAGGCGGGGTATACCCCATACACCCTGCCAATCCTATAACCATTAAATAACTGTAATTATTACACTGTATGCTATTATGTTGTAGTCTATTAGTCTATTGGAAAAAAACAGCTGCTGGTGTGAAAAAAAAATTACTGTAATTTGCTAAAAAATGTAGGTGATCCCTCGATGGGTGTGAGGGAAATGGCACCCTGGAGGGAGATGTGACAAAGTGAGGCACTGTCTTTATTAAGGTTTGTCTCTGCATGCTTTTTAGCACAGCACTCACATGATAAAGAGAAACCACCAGCAACTTAATAGCACACACATACACATACATACACACAGGCTCAGTAGGACATTCAGTCAGAGAAAGCTGTCAGCAGCTTAGCACCGGCTCTCTCTTTCCAGCTTTTCAGCTGCTCAGTGGGAGACACACAATATAGTGTGTGTGTTTTAAATAAACAATTGTTAATGGACATTGTGTCTGCTTCCATTTATTACCTGCTTGTTCACTGCCATTCCTTTTCCTATTTACATCTGGCACTTGTCCACACGACTGCAGCAACAATTTATACTCAATTTTAAGTACATTTATTTTTAAAATGTAATGTTTTAAGATCAACAGATTAAATGTAGCATTAGCATTTCATTTTTTCTTTTTGCACAACTCACGCTACATTTGGAGTACAAAAACAGTCCAACCCTAATCTAGTCTTCCTAAAGGCACTTATAACACTACCCTCTGCAAAACACTCCATCGATCTTTTAGCACACAATAACTTGATTCATAGACACATGATAGACTGAAATGAAGTTCTCTGTGCTGTCCAAAGTTATGTATGGTTATAATTAAGGTTAAAATCCCACTGGAAAACAAGGTAAAGCAAATAGAACCAGCATCCCAGACACAACACCTGTCTCGCATTTATATTACAATTCACTATTGACTATCACACATAGCTCTACTTAGTGTATATGTTGTTCAGACAACATCAAAATCTTATAATGTCCTTTTTCACAGAACGTACCATGGATATTAAGTGATACATACCTGTAGTATATTAATGCTGGAGTAACTACAATGGAAACAACAGAACATCCTTTATTGCCTAAAACATGGATGTTCAAGGCTTCTAAATGAAGCATATATAGCAGTTTTTCAGTGAACTGTTATGTTATAGATGATCTTCTGTGCCAAAGGAAATAAATGTTGAAATTTTTTTAGAAAATAGTGTATATCATGTTTTGCTAATCAAACTGTTCACATATGGGAAGGTAAGGTAGACTCAACACACAGAGTTTAACTGAGATTTTAGGAGTTTTTTTATTTTCCACAAGCATGCATTCAACTGAATATGCAAATAAAATCTTTAATATGTCAAAATGTTTACTTTGTTAACGTTTCCAAGTTCATGCTCCATTAGTGTGTTTTGTATTCTCCCCCTCTCTCTTTCTATGATTCATGATATTAATTGAAAGGACACATAAATCACAAGTAAAATGAAAAAAAAAAAAAAAACACACAGGTGAAAAATCTTGTGTTATTAGCCGGTTCAACCTGTCTCCTCTCCGTCTGCAGATAGTGATCAACTACCCCCCTCTGGCACAGTTATAAAGATCTATCATCAGTTAAAACCCCTGAAAAACTTTAATATTTAAATATAAGTAGTGGAAAACTTTACATTAGTCAGCTCTTATCAATTCATTATAGAACATCTGTTTTCCCCGGCTTATCATTAAAGTTACTGGCTATGCCTTAACTTGCGCACTAGTATAATTAATTGGAAGAAAGGAATGATAGCATGGTGTCCTGAGTCATGTCCGCAAAGGTACAGTGGAAGCGTGACATGAACCACATGAATCTTTATATGATTGTATTCCTCTTTACATGTTACATGTAATATATTAGTTGACAGATATCCTTGAAGCAAGAGACAACGATATGCCTAAATATAACTTCATCTATCATGTTCCTGTGACGAAGCTTTCCATCATGAGCCCACCTGAGCTCTTCTCATATGAGCAATACTGTGAATATTCTTGCACCATGCTCAAAAAAAGAAGATCAGGCTCTGTAAGGGAGGATGTTTAATGATACACTGACTCAGAGCACCACTCAATACAGCATGACTCACAATCGATGCTGCTTTAAACAGCTCTTATGAAATGATATCAACATCAATTCAACTAGAGTGAATTATAAATAACATCTCCCAACAGGAAGATGAAATCCAATGTGGGTACTCCCCGCTATTCACAATGCCTAAGAGCAAATCTATTCAGACAGCTGTTTTCACTCATCAATATAATTTGTCTATTAATTATCATTAATTTCCATACTCAGAGGGCTCATAATCAGTTTTTGTATCTGCGGCAAATGGTTCGGTACTCGAATCCTCCTCTTCCGTAATGAAGAAGCCAATTAAACCTCGTTAGGATACCCGAACACCTTTTGTGTTCTTTCATGCTGGAAAAGTCCAAATTCAAGAAACCCTTTATTTTCCTGAAAACTATTTAATTTATTTGTGCTAGGATCTACACAGCAGGGGAATGTGCCAAGCACATGCTGATTTGGTCATGAAAACCTATTATTTAGTGCTGCTGAGCTGTGTGAAATAATTCATTTTAATATTTTTCAGATAAGTGGTACAATAGTGACTTCTGCAAAGGTTCTAAATTGTTTATGGTCTATAGTGTATGAAGCAGCTGCTCAACATGAATGAAGAATCACAGTTCATGGTAGAGCATATCAAAGACACATATTTATAAGGATGCAATTTAAACAAATTCCCAATATTGACCTGAAAATCTGCTTTATAGCATTATTACATAGTCGCTCTTAATCAGTATTGCATTATAATGATACAGTAATACATAAGTCATATTTTCTGCTGTCCATTAATTAATTCATTCTTTTTTCATATAGTTATGATAATGATACATGAATCAGGAGCTGTCTCAACCTGACATTATTAACTAACAAATAATAATTTGTTAGTACGTTTTCCAAATAGTGTAGTGTTCATCCACACAGTGATATGGAAGAAACTTTCTCGCATAAATAGTTTATTGAACCAAGCTACAATCGGCCAAAGCCATGCCAATCTTCCAACAACACAACCAATATTCCGCAGGACAGGATTGCTTTACACCCCTCTTACTTCCGTTTCTATCCCTTGCTCATTAGAACCCACAACCAACAATGCTAGTGCAACCCAACCTTTTTTTACACCCTATTTCCTTTCTTCCCCATAGATCACTACAACAGATTTATTTTTGTACCAGGGTAGAATTGAATACCATTATAACAGGCTTCAAATTGACTTTTACATACATAAGAGCTTGCCAGGAAACTGGAGGCTTAAGAGAAATGAAGGTCCCCTCTCTGTTTGCTCCTTCTGTGGTTTGAATCTCAGCCTTTAGCTACTAGCATGCTGTTTCAGCTGATAATGAACCTGATACACCGCGGGGGTGACATTCGGCAGCCATGCTGCTCAATTCCACATGAATGGCGACAAAAAGAGAGAGGTGCAAAGAAGCTCAGGCTGTCCCACATGCTTTGTCCTCACTGCTGTCTGTGAGAACCTAATTCATTTATCTCCAGCTGCTGTAGGTCTTCAGCTCTGTGTGAATGTATGTCTAAGATGTGCACAGAATGTCCCTTTGCTTTGAATTACAGGGACAGGCTGTAAGATCAATATCTGATTTGTGGTGCATTCTATCACATTCTGCCTACATGTGTACTGAGAAGACACTGAGTTGCTCTATGAATTGCCACATGCAAATCAGCTGCAACGATCCATTCTTCTTATGTTCACTTAAACAGCAATTATAAATCTATGTTCTATCTTCTTCTTTGTCTTTCTGCTATTCCCTTTCAGGGGTCACTAACTTCATGTCCTCTCTCACTGCATCCATAAATCTCCTCTTTGGTCTTCCTCTAGACCTCCTGCCTGGCAGTTCCAACCTCAGACTCTGATGAACTCATTCTTGATCCTATCCATCCTTGTCACTCCCAAAGAGAACCTCAACATCTTCAGCTCTGCTACCTCCAACTATGCCTCCTGTCTTTTCTTCAGTGCCACTGTCTCTAAGCCATAGAGCATCGCTTGTCTCACCACTGTCCTAACCTTCATTTCTCTTCTTTCTAAAACATACCTCGACCTCTCTAGATTGTCCTCCACCTGTTCCCTGCTCTTTCTACAAAGCACAATGTCACAAAGCATAATATCATTGATGCATTTTTGCAATTTTGTGTACCTGGCTACTTTAATATGTACCACATATATGCAAAAGTAAATGGGTTTTAAATCTTTTTAGATCTGGATAGTGTTCTATATCCCCAAAAATCAGCAGGAAGTAAATGAGAGCTTTAAAGCAGTCAGAAAATTGCCTTGCTTGTTGCTGTTTTCTAAAAGAAACCGTCTCAGTTTGAGAGTGAGAAATCAGATAAAGGTAAACTCCCAAATTGCTGCATCTTTTAACCGCAGTGCTAAAACACCATGCCTTCGACTGTTACTCATTGTTAAGTGCAGTGCAGCAGGTGGAAGAGATGAGATGATAACACTGATAAAATGTGGATGAAGGAGTAAAATCAATTGACATTGACATTTTGCAGATGCCTTACAACTTACATTTTTATCTCATTATACATCTGAGCAGTTAAAGGGTTAAGGGCCTTGCTCAAGGGCCCAACAGTGGCAACTTGGTGATGGTGGGGTCTGAACCTGGGACCTTCCAAACTGTAGTCCAATGCCTTCACTACCGAGCTATCCCAGGCTCCGTTTTACATTTACAGAAGACTTTAAGGACAGTTTGAAATGAGTGGAATGCCTGATACTTGAAAATCAACAGAAAATTTGTCACCCACTTGTGGAAAAAATGCATCTGTCTGTGGGAACTGTACACACATTCACCAACACCACTTGCACATTACAGGAACTTGACTGCGAGTTACTGCCACATCCCCCATACAATTCTGACCTCACATCTCACTTCAAACCATTCGCTTGAGGAGTAGCGTTTCAGACATGAAGCAGACAGCTTGATCATGACTCTGGCATACTGAGAAATCTTTATACCTTCATGGTATCCAAGCACTGGTGAAACACTGGATAAGTTCATTTGTGTAGCAGAGAATTATACAGAGAAATAAAGGTCTTTTCTTTGCTCTCATAACTTTGTTCTGTTATTCTGCACAATCGAAAGTCCTGGTTTGACTTGAGTGTCCCTCATAACAAATTAGAAATAAAATCCTAAAAGTCTGTATCACATTTAGGATCCTATTGGGTTTATTTGGGCTTGTACAGAATATCTCTTATTTTGTAAAGAAGACGAAGAGGTCATGTATTTTCATTATAAAATTTTATTATTTTTTATTATAAAACTACTGAATGCAAAAAGACACTTTTTTAAATTAGCACACCACACACTAAAAACCTGTTAAAGTTTTTCTTGTGTGAGGCTCTTTCAATCTTTGAGTCAGATGGTTGGACCTGCCAAGGAAGTTTGTGTGGCATCTGGTCATTTTCATTCTGTAGACGTATAAATCTTCCTCTCCAGCACCATGGACCCAAGTACTTAACTTCTTCAACCTGCTCAGTCTCGATTTCATTGAGGTGAATAATTCCCTATGTTGGAGATCTGTAAAGGATATGAGTAGCTACACCTCCAGGGTTGGCAGATACAGCATTATCATCATCTGCAAACATCAGTCTGTTATGGAGCTGTTCTTGTCACATTTTGCACCCTATGCTTGCAGTCAAATGCTTTCCTCATGATGTGTCAGTGTTTAAAGATAAGGGAGAGTTGACTTGAGCCTTTGTAGGAATCTTGGAGCAGTTAAATGATCTTATGTGGGACATGCTCAGTTTCTGAAGCCCTCCAAAAAGCAGGCCAGAGAACACAGTCGAACGCGGATTTAAAGTCGATGAAGATGATGTGCAAATGCATCCGATTCCTGATTCCATCAGCTGGCGAATGGTGAAATCTGATCAATACGGCCTCAGAGAGAGAGAAAGAGAGAGAGATAGTTTGAGAGATTTACAGTAAAGCTCATGGTGGATCATGTCAAAAAAGCAGAAAGATTGCAACTTATGCACTTTTATCCAGCATAAGGTACAGTATATCTGTAAATCTTTATTTGCCCTTTTTTAGCTTGGAAATCTTACATAAGAATTCTCCTACTACTGTATATAACATGGTGTACCTGGTTGCATAACAATCATTGAGGAAAGGATGGAGCATTGTTATTTTACTCAGCTTCACTATGACACTTGTACATTAACTTACTGTAATAGACTCTTACCAATTTCCACAAGACAATTTTAAAGGGAGATGATTGGGGTTCTGACCTCAGACCCTGGCAAGAAAACCTGTGTCAGTAGACTATATTTGCCGGGTGGATAAGAGTGCAGACTAGGAAAAATATTTGGTCCTCACGATAATGTGCCTTTATTGATCCTGTCCTCTTTATAGATATTTAAAAGGCAGGAGGAGATGAAGACTTGCTTGAATCCATCAGTGAAAATGGGTGAGCAGTTAAATAAGGGCTGTTTGTATTATGTTTGCCCAATACAATATGGTGATATTTCTACCAAATGAACTGAAACTGAATAGCACTAGAACAGCATTTAAAAGAAAAAATATATATATATATTACATAACAGCAGTCCTCAGATATGAAAAGAGAACATCACTATCTCCTATGGTCAATCAGCATCACAATAGTGGAAATCTATTAACATATCAAAAACACAAAGTTCTAAGCAGCACCTGGAACTGAGTTGATATTGTACGTAAGGACAAGATGATTATAAACATTCTGTAACCACCTTGCACAACCAACTTCATAGGCTCTCAGTCTGACTGGAATGGGTAGTACACGTCATAAGAACCCTCAACAAGAAACTAGAACTGTCCATATTTTACATTTACAATGAGTTACATTTGAGCAATTGAAGATTAATAGCCTTGATCAAAGACCTAACAGTAGCAGCTTGGAAATGCTTCATCTGCCCTTTTTCTCACAATTTGGTAATCTGCCAGAATTAGGAGAAAATGGGGATGTTAGGGTGAAAGAAACTCTGCAAGCCACATTACAAATAACCCTGAAGATTTAAAGCACCATGCATTATCAGCCGTAGCCATTCTTTCACAAGGATCAGATAATTTCACCAGGATCAGATAGACCAACCTGAGCTTTGTTTGTACACACTAGAGGGCAACACAAGATGCCAGTAAAACACAGCTGCTTGTGTTACCATAGTCCATGGATCATACCAAGGAAATGTCCAATTCACACTGTTGTTTAACACCGGCATTAACCAATTCACTAATAAGGTGGAGTATGAATACAGATAGGGAACCCATCAGCCACTTGCATGAATGTCACTGAAATATATATTGTCTAGATACAGATTACTTAAAGTTTGGAAAAGGATTATCAGTGATAATACACATAATGAAAGTGATTATTGGTAACTGATATACTGTAGATTGCCTCAATATCCAATTATAGGGATTCTTTAATCACATGGGAACCACAAGACAAAAAAAAAAAACAGAGACAGTGCAGTACATATACAGTATAAAGAGACGGAGACAGTGCAATACATGTAGAAAATGTAATGGGGTCTTTAGAGTTACACAACCAAAGGAAGAAGAGATATGAGATAAAATATTGCATATACCCTGTCAGTTATCAGATACAGAATATGTTGGACACCTAAGGAACCATTAGCTGCCGCTATCAAGACCCAGAAACTTGTCATGTACCACTTTTCGCAGAACCCAGACTGAAAAAGGAGGGTGTCAAATTCAATGTCTTGGATCAAAGATAACATCCACCAGTACAATCAAAAATTGTACCCAGAGGTGAGATACTCAGGAAGTGCCTCAAATCATCTGGTGTGTGGATAATATGGAACAAGATAGAACTGCAGCAGGTTAAGCCTTTCTGTGGAATACAGTACACCCTGACAAATAACAGAGGTGGAAAAATGGAATAAAAAGTACAAACATTCAGCACAAAATTAGTGAAATAAGGGGTGTATCACATCAATCAAGAACAAAGGTGCAGCTAGGAGAGTGCAAAAAAAAAGCCCCAGAGACCAACCAAACACACTTATGATAGATATGGAGACAGCAGTGGGATAGAAATGTAAATGCACAGAGATGGTAACATCAAAAGAAAGCAATAATAAGAGCTGGAGAAATTCAAGGGACCGAATATTAAAGAAAACAAGACAGGGTCTATGGTAACTAGACTGGAAATGCACTTTGAATGGATTCCAAGCATGTGAAGAAAAAAAAAAGGCCATTTAGTGGGTTTTAGACAGAGCTGCAGTCATTTGGGTAAATATATTAAATAAACCTTAGGCACAGTGATTCAAATGTTCCAGTCAACCAACCAGACAATTTTTCTAAATTATTTCTAAATAATACCCCCCCCCCACGCTTAAAACAAAAATATTTGGCCAAAATTACTGACTATTTCATTTAGAGATGTATCTGGTTTTGAAATTTTAATAGTCTGTTATCACAGCTAATCTAAGTCATATATACTGGTAATATGTTGTGTGTGTGTGTTCGTGTGTGTGTTTGTGTGTTATACTGTATGTTGTGTTTTTTTTTTCAAGTATTTTTCAAGGCCGCATATGACTAGAAATTCAAGTGCTTACTGTTCCTCACCTTTAAAACGCCTGCAACAGTACCCTGCAGTACATCACCATCCATTATCCTCTCAAAAGTATTTCCTGCAAAGCTATTCGTCTTTCCGCATGACTGCTACTCACACATCTCACTGGAAGTTGTAGCGGAGGTCTGTGATGGACACCACCTCTAATTGGGGTTTAATTACATCTGTGTGAAGTGGAAGAAACACAACCAACACCCTTACACTCCTCCCACCCTCCCCCCGCAACCTACCACTATCGACTAGTAACAGGGTTGCTGTGGTAACGGGGCAATCAAGCAACATGGTTGATGAATGGTGAGTGCCTATCACTGTCACACACACACATGCATGCATACACACCTACACACACACATTGTGTACAAGCACATAAAAATAAATCGGTCGACCCGTTTATTGATCTTTTTGTATTTTTCAGTAGTCAATATTTGCAGGTATTTAACTGACACATGGTGTCATGGTGTGAAATATAGAAACGCGCATTAGCATTAAGGATTATGTGTTCAGAGTAACTCTGATTTGACCCTGTTGATCAAAGCTCTTTGAGTTTGTGCATCGAGTCTACATTTACAGTACTATGTTTAGCCCTATAATGGTGGTCACATTAACCTCACAAAGAGATCTGTTAAATAAAAGAAATGGCTCACTCAACCCATGTGTGATCACTGAGCTGAATTATACAGTGCACCTATTGATAGGTTGTTTTCAATGGCACATTTGCGGTACTTCTGTATTTTCTTATGTCTTTTTGGATGTTTATTAACATGATGTAGAATTGAAAATAGAAATCCCATTTATTTGTTTTTAATTAATTCATACTGTACATTAACTTCATTAACATGGGAGTTTTGGGAGATGGGAAGAAACTAGAGAACCCAGAGGAAACCCAAGTGAACACTGAGAAAACATAGGAGACTCAGCACAAACAGTACCTGTGGATAGTGTTGACAGTAATAACTCTACCTGCTATGACTTCATGCCACCCACTTCAAATCAGAAGTTATTTTTATTTTTAGCCGACAGTCTAGAACTCTATGTTTTTATGAAACATAATAAAAGGGGTTATAAATAACTAACAGTATACTAGTTCTTTTTGAAATCGGTGTACCAGAAATAAAGGAGATAAGCCAAGCAGCACTGAAAATGTTCTGAATGGAAACGGAAATTTGTAGGCTTCAAGATGGCGAAAGCAGGATCTGAGATGAAGCAGTGGGCTCAATTTGTGAGCCTTGGCATGGTTGAGGAATGACAGTCCATCAAGGAGCACAGTAACACACTTATTCACAACTAGGGGCAATTAAGCAGTCAATCCACCTACTGGAGAACATGGGGGAAACCCATACTGACAGGAAACAAGAGTGAAGATTTAACAATGGATTATTAAGATGGTAGGCAGCTGTGTTACCTGCAAATGGTAACACCATGCCACCTATTAACAGAAGTTGTGATGATTTGAAATCATTTGAAATGATTTACAGTAGTATACATGCTTAAGTCATATGCATTGTTAAAAAGAAAAAAAAAAAAATATATATATATATATATATATATATATATATATATAAAGTCTATATATATAAACCTTGCATACTGCATTCACCTCATTCAATCTTTTCTCAACATTTATTCAATGACAAGGTTTTAACTAGACTCGTAACATGTGCTATTTTCAGTTCATGCTGATTTGTGTCTCACTTCATCATCTACCCTTCTGTTTGCTCTTTCAACGCTCGTTCTGTGCACAGGGAATAATTCACTTCAATTGTTATGCCGAAGCCATATCCTGTCTTATGCATCTTCTTTCATGTAATCTATGCTGTTGAGTTACTACACACAACCACCGGCATATTTTAAACCCTCTCTTGGGTGTCCTTTATTTTTTATCCATGCTGCACTCATTCCATTTAAGGTTTTTTTTTTTTCTGTGTAGTTGATTGTTGTTTCCATTTGCTCTTACCCTACAATTTTCTTACAGTATATCTAACGTCTGTTTAGGTTGGGTCACCCACAAACTGGTGCATTGAGAGGCAGTCTGCATATAAAATATCTTTGCCAAAGTTCCACTTTTTTTGTGCGGACCTGACACCGTTGAAAGCCATTTTTGATATGATAAACCGTGTAAGGAATAAAACATGACATGGTGTGCATTGCGAAAAACCTATTTGAATCTATTCAGCTTTGTCTACTATATGTTAAAATGTATTCAATAATACTATGTTTGCTTTATTGTAATCTTACATTAAAAAATGTAAAATAATTTTGACTAGATAAAACAAATTATAATCATTTGCTGTGTATTAGCTAATAAACAACATCCTGGCATGCAATACTTCTCTTATACTACTGCAATTGTAACTGTTACAATGTTTATTCCATAAACAATAATGTACGCTAAGAACACTGTAAAAAAAAACATTGAAAAGCCGTCAAACCAAAAATAAATTATAAAAAGGTTAAAAGCCATTTTTATAACAGTGAATAAAACATTTCATGCATAGCTGTCCTGGGAAAATACATTATGCAACCATTAAATATTATTATACCATGCATATAAAGGACAAGTAATATGGTCAAAACTGTAATTTTACATGTATTTCTTGTCACTGTTAAATAGCAGTAATGTGCTGTAGAATATATCATGATGTATCAATAAGTTGTAAATGGTAAAACAATAAAAGCATGTTCAATTTACAGCAATAATTGATTTATTTATTGTTAAGTTTAAAACTTGATTAATGAATCATTAGACCTGTCCACTGTGGTTCAACACACATGCTGATATCAGAAAAGACAAAATCACACACACACACACACACACACACACACACACACACACACACACACACACACAATAAGGTTGTCAAAAGCTCTCTGCTTTTTTCACATAACAAAATAAATCTAGGTCATAAGCCAATTGCCTAAGTAAACACAAAGTAAATAGAAGTTCTATCACTGACCATCATTCAAGCTACATTTGGAGTGCAAGAAGTGTGCATGCACCCTACGTCATCAAGCATGGGCCATTCTCATGGTCTACATACTGTACACGCCATGGTAAACCACAGGGAATATTGCCATATGAGGAAAGAAGAAAACTGAAAGGAATTTGAAGAGATAGTTGAAGAAAAGTTTAATATAGTACAAAGAAACAACTGTTAATGTTATAGAAACAAAATCTTATTTCTTTGTAGAATTTACAGATTATGGAATACAAAAATTATATAGTGATGACCAAAAGTATTGAGACAAAAGTGAGATTCAATGTTTTAATGACATTCTCAAAATGACTAAAATAATGACAATCAAGATAATAAGAGTAATTTGTTATACATTCATTCATTAATTTTTCTATAAGGCTTATCCTAAACAGAGTTGCTGGAAGCCTGTAGCCTATCCCAGGAGACTTGGGTGCCAATCCATCATAGGGCACAGACGCACACTCATTCACACATTACGGGCAACCTGAGGTGGGGATCGGACCCTTGATCCAGGAGGTACGAGCCCACAGTACTGTCACCGTCCCGGTGCAATAAATTCGTTATACAACAATGGACATTTGGTATGCAGTTTATGCTTCAAAGTGTCCTTGATCTGGGTGGCATAGAATGAAAAAGACATCTGCAGTACACTGGTGACACTTGCTCAATCCATGCCTGCTTAAATGTTTCCTGAAGATTATGCACAGAAGATGAATTCTTGACAGCTACTGCCTTTTTCACCATCGTCCATCAGTTTTCAGCTGGGTTTAGGTCTGGAGATGAGACCTGGAGAGGAGGCCGTGCCTCCAGAAGTTGAATACCTTTTGACACACAGACAGTTTTTCACAACGCTTTCAGTTAATTAGCACAACTCTTCATTCAAATAGGTTAAACGTAATTTGTAAAATCACCTGTTTTGTGCATCGGAAGAACATGCCACATGTTGTTTTAATATATATATA
>JAQQZS010000004.1:8105936-8117777 GCA_030068045.1 Platyallabes tihoni | reverse complement strand
GAAGCCTCCTGGGATAGGCTCCAGGCCCCCCGCGACCCTGATCATAGGATAAAGCGGTATAGAAGATGAATGAATAATGTCATATGTCTGAAATTTGGGTGCAGTAGTTCATATTGTCCATTGTTATTGGGTGGCTTTTTATGTACTTTACTTTTGTACATTTCATTCACACATACACACAAAAAAACAACAACAACAGACTTCTATGAAGATAAAAAAAATTAAATCTGGGAGTAGCTGCGACAAGACATAAACACATAAAAAAGTGAAGTTTTGCCATAAACCTCTCCAACTCCAAACCTGATTTGATAGTGTGTGTGTGTGTGTGTGTGTGTGTGTTTGAGATTACATCTAGGAATAACAGAATCTAAGCCTAGGGCTTTAACAAATAAGTTGGGGAAAATGGTGGCGCTGAGTGCAAATGGCTCAGAGCATACAAACAAGTTTGAAGACAGATACAGTATATGAAGCCTAGTGTAAGGTACAAACAGGACAGCTGGTACTGTACATCTGTACAAGATTTTTCTTTTAGTTAAAGTTTGTAAGGTATTATGTCATTACAGGGAATAAAAAATACGGTACTATGGTACTGTATCTGACACCATTGTGTAACAGTAGATCATTTACAGATCAAGTGACAAGGTGGGGCATTCATGGTTCAGACTTGTTAGTCCAGCACATTCAACGTATGCTTGATCACTGAGATCTGGGGAATTTCAAGGCCAAGTCAACACCTTGAACTCTTTGTCATGCTCCTCAAAGCATTCCTAAATGGTTTTTCTGTGTATACTATCTTGCTGAAAGAGGCCACTGCCATCAGGGAATACTTGGTCTGCAGCAATTTTGGTAGGTGTTATGTGTCAAACATCCACCTGAATGCCAGGACCCATGGTGTTTCAGCAGAACATTACCCAGAGCATCACATTGTTTTTTTGCCAGCTGGCCTTCTTCCCATAGTGCATCCTGGAGCCATTTATTACCCAGGTAAACAACACACATGCACCCAGACAACCACATGATGCAAAAGAAAATGTGATCCATCAAATCAGGCCACC
This sequence comes from Platyallabes tihoni, assembly GCA_030068045.1. Taxonomy (NCBI): domain Eukaryota; kingdom Metazoa; phylum Chordata; class Actinopteri; order Siluriformes; family Clariidae; genus Platyallabes; species Platyallabes tihoni. The sequence goes on along the minus strand of JAQQZS010000004.1, from coordinate 8,116,722 downwards.
TTTTCCCACTAATGCATTGTCTAGGTCTGATGTTAACGTGCCGATTGTAGAGACTTTCAGCAGTGGACAGGGGTCAGCATGGGCACCATCACCAGCCTGTGGCTACGCAGCCACATACACAGCAAACTGTGATGCACTATGAGTTCTGACACCTTCTTGGAAGTAACTTTTTCAGCAAATTGTGTTACAGTAGCTTTTCTGTGGGACTGGCCCAAACATGCTAGCCGCGGCTTTCCGTCTGCATTAATGAGCCTTTGATCCCCATGACTCTCTCTCACCATAGGATTTTTATCCATCACATGTCTCATTAACAATTACATTGTCACAAATGTTAATGTTTCAGTGTCATTCACTTCACTGTGAAGTGCTTTATGGTTGATCAGTGTATATGAAACCACAGTTACATGTTTTTTCACAGTAAACTGTACATGCGTGGTTAATTACAAATTGAAAAGAATGAACGATGGACCATGCAAGCCATGGAATTGGTCTGAGGAATCATTTATGCCAGTCATTTTACTTTCATATAAGTGAGAAAATAATGCTTACTGTTTCTTAAATCATGACTTAGCGTGCGTGCCATGCACATGCATAGGACAAATTATGCTTGCATACAGTGTTGTAGTTGTGGTGATTCCAGCTTTTGGATCAAATTGTGAAAAGAAGATTCAAACTTTTAATTTATATGACTTAATAATTTTTATGCAACAGATGTTTTTTTTTTTTTACGTATGCATATTTAGTGTAACTATTTATGTAAATATGACTTGGATGGCTTGTCTGTGTTCAGCAGACAGCGTGGCGTGTTAGAACACTCTGTGCCCTCTTTTCCTATTGGCTCGTGACGATGCAGGCTGCAGCGCGTCCGCTCTCTCCAAAGCGTCCACGAGCGCCGCGAGCTGCAGGTGCCAATGAATGAAACGCACGTGGACGCTCGCGCGCTTCCCTTCTTCCTCGCGGTCAGCAGCGCACGCGGCGTCCCAATGAACCCTCGCGCGCGCGGCTCCTCCAACGTACAATGGATTAACAGGAAAGACATGAGCGCGCGCACGGAGGACGGGGTGAGCCTGTGCCAGCGGGCGCTTCAGATCATCACCGAGCTGTGCCTCGCCGGACACGTCGACCGGGAGAAATGCGCGGACATCTTTCCAACCGAGAGCAACATACCAGGTAAAAGGAGTTCAGGTAAATGTGACTAAAATCGACCTAATTTAGTCACCTTTTCTGACTTGTCGTTATAATTTAATTATGTCGAAAAGTTCCTCCCGTCATATTAAGTTTCCAAAATACTACAGGAATACTAAAGGGATGCTTTCAACCACTTTTTATTTTTTATCATATCTTTTTTTATTTCCCTGAAATGTATTGCATTGTCCTTAGCAGACCTGCAGCTGGAGCGCAACAGGTAGCCGCATCTCCTTTCCGGAGACGCCTGACGCATTATTTTGAGGAAATCGAAAGTTGTTCATGCAATTCATTCGGTTTGTTTGAATGCTGTTTGTTAGGACAGATTAAAAAAAAAACAAAAAAAAAACCGTGGATCGACCTTGCATGAAAAATATTGCACAGATTTTGTACTATGTGTCAGCAGTGTGGAAATATACTGTACCCAATACACTGCTTATTTGACACAAAAATAAACTTGGACTTAAATGATTCCATGTCATATGTATAAGCTTAACATGTTGATCTGATTCCTAATTAGCAGCCTAGATTTTAACCTTTAGTATAATGAAGAAGAAAAAGCATATTCCCAAACACATTGATTCTTTACATTAATTCCATTCATTATATAATCATATATGTTTGTGCAGTTACAGGTGACATGCATGCACATGTGCTAATTAAAACAAAATGTATATATTTGAAGGATTCTAAATGTTGAAAGACATGTTCCTGACACAAAAAAAGGCAAATGTTTTTGAAGCATGAATTATTCCTTTGAGTACCAGGACCATGAAGACCAGTCTGCTGCTATGGTGACACCTGTGTCTTAGAAACGTGTATTTCACATTGCATTACCTCTTTATACAAAGTAGGACCACCCCCCACCCCCCACTCACACACACATACACACACTCTCTCTCAGACACACACACATATATGCAAAGACACATGAGCACACATTCCCACATGTACTCTAGTTTGTATAAAATAAATGTTTTACTTGTTTGTTTCAAGTGTATGATGTTGATTTAAGGATGTATTCTTTCTTTATTGGTTGTAGACCTTTAAAATTAGAAGGACATGCACACTGCGTGCAAGGACATGCACACTTTTTTCCACACTGCGGCTTCCCTTGTCATTTTCTGTTAAAAGTTTGATTGCATATAATTTTTTCCTTGCAGGATTTTAAGTCTTCTTCCCTTTCTTATGCATTTCCTTCTTTTTTCCTCTCTATTACTCTCTTTCTTGTGTGTCCTACACGTCCATTGCTGCTGGCCGTTTCTGTTTGTCTTGTCTGTCCTTTTAATCCATCACTTTGCCCCATCATCTCTTACTTCTATGCTTATTTCTCAACCTCTCCTCTATTTACTCCCAACCTCTCACTCTACTCTCTAAACTTTCCTCCTCTAAACCATGTCTCATTGCCTGTAGACATCTCTGTAAGTCTCCTAGCTGTGCTCGTGGGTTTCTGTGGACTCGCCTTGTTGGTAGTCTCTCTCTTTGTGTTTTGGAAGCTGTGCTGGCCCATCTGGAGAAGCAAGGCGCTCTCCTCACACAGCGAGACAGTTTCCCAAGGGGTGCTGCCCGAGGCACCAGCACCTGCACATCATGTCCAACCATCTCTTCCGGAGCGGCAGGTCTCACAGGCTGAGAAGCAGGAGAAGAAAGTGGAGGAGGAGGAGCAGAGGAGGAAGGTGCCTGAGGTGAAGGTAAACGGTCATAGTTCAGTGAGGTCACTAGAAGCAGCCATGAAGATCAGCCAGACATCTCCAGACATCCCGGCTGAGGTGCAACAGACGATACGCGATCGTCTCAGTAAGAAGGCCAAGATTCAGAAACAGAGTACTGAACCCACCTCCTTCTCCAGGTATTCAGCTCCTTCCAGCCTCTCGCATGAGTTTTTATCCATTCTATATAACTTTGCAGGTCTAATAAACATCTTGAAACTACTTCGCTAAATAAGGTCAACTCATATAAGATTTTTTTTCTTGTTCTAGTCCTTGAAAAAATCTTACTAGAAATTTCAGGTCTTTAATTGTCTTAATTCTCTCAACTATTTAAATCTCTGACCAGTTTCTCTCAGCTCCTCCTGGCTCAAGTAGCACATTTGCCTCTCTTTATTCAATGGCTGATGGGCACAGCAGGTCTGTAATAATGCATTTAATTTTCATGAAACTCTAAAATGTTCATGAAAGGTTTATTATTATTATTATGATGATGATGATGATGATGATTGATTTTGGCATAGGTTTCTGTGCCACTTGCCAGTTCAGGGTCATGAATAGAATCTTGAGCTTGGGTTACTGTGGGGTTTCCTATCAGGTCTATGTGATTAAAATTTTTTTTTTTTTTTTTATACTGTCCAACATCATGGCAGAGGGTGGGAAAATAGTACTGTCGGTGACAAATCTAATTGACCTGAATATGATAGTGCCCTTACTGAAGAAGAAAGCAGGCATGAATTATTTATACAGTATAAAGAAGATAAGTTAAATCTCTGTGGCATTCCCTCTATCTTTTTTGAACACCTGTGCACATACATACTGGTCACAGTCAAACGGTTGAACACAAGAATGCCTAGAACATTCTAGAACAATACTGGATTGTTTTTTGTTTTTTTAAACTATGAAATAACAGATATGGCTTTAGGTAATTAAGTAACAAGAAGATCAACAACACCAAAGGTCAGTTGTTATTTTAAGACATTAAGGTCAGCTGTTCTCGAACAGTTCTTGCAAGAACAGTATTGCCCAGTGCAGGATGGGTAAGGATAAACATTACTTCATTCATTAAATCTAGTACAGTAACTCACAGCATCATTATAAAGTGACCACATTTACATAATCAAATATTAACCATATTATAAAGTGGAAGTTTGAAAATCTGTGAATGAAATACAAATTGAAATACAGAGTTTATTATACTCTATATTACCACTATGTGTGGTAAAGAATAAAAGGCATGTGGTGGAGTTAAGAGTCCAAAAAGTGTGGAAAATGTGCACACATTTGGTGCTTAAAATGCATAATTGTAATACTGTGTATAAGAATTTAAGCAGTTGTATCCATCAACCAAATAAACAATTTATCCCAGATTTATATAACAAAATGAATAAAGCATGATCTGAGTAATTTTGTATTTGCAAATGTCAAATGAAAACTCCATTTAATAAGAACAGCAGACTTTCAGTCTTCGCTGCCTCATTAGTTATCAAGGTTATTGCAATTAAGAAAGAAATCATGCAGAAGAATAGTTTTTAGCATTAGAACTAATTAATGATGTTTATATCAAATTTAAAAGCTTGCAAAGGCAACGCTTGCTATTTTCACTCCACAACTGACAGGGCTGGAACGAGGCCCCTACCTTCTTTCACTAGCCATGTAATCACTACAGCCTTCCAGCCTGAGCACCCGAGTCATGCTGCCATGACAACGGCAATTAAACAATCAGCTGTTCTCCTCTTTGTTTGGTTCTCGACACTACATTTAAAGTGAAAGGGGTTGTAATTAGTATTGCCATGCAATAGAACCGACGTACTGTAAGAGCTTGTGCTGCTGGGGACGTAGCGAACAGCTGCACTCCTCTACTGATGGTGGCCATTATTGAGTTCCCACAGAGCTGCCATTAAAACCCTGATGCAGCCTAATAAACTATGTATCGCCCAAATTACATGTTGATAGGATACCGAGAAAGGGCAAATGAGGGAGCTTAAAGGTCAGCTGTAAAAAATGGGACAGGGATCTTTTGTCTCCTGGTTCATTCATTTGGACACTGTCTGTTTGGTTTCCATCGTGTCTCCTACAGTACATTACTTTTTACTGTGTGACCTGTTGTTGTTGTTCTGATTTATTATATTTCTGCTATTATAATATTTTATCCAGTCACATTCATTTAGAGCTGCTGAGGTGGTTATTATTATTTTTAATGTTATTTTTTCATGCGAAGGACAATAAGCTACAATAATTAATTCTGTACAACAAATTCTTGCACCCTATACCATATTGGCCACTGAGCTGTTTCCCCCCAGTTTGCTCCTGTAGGCACGTCTGCATAGTCACATGGCACAATGGAGCAGCTATGTTAAAGTACACACATGCCAAGAGGGCTGTGTGGTTGACAGCCTGAAAAAAAAAGGGGAAAAAAATGCAAGCTGCTTAATGTGTGAATTGTGTAGCTTTTGTCCTCTGTGGTAGCTTTTTCTCCTCCATGCAACACCAGAGATCTACAATTTCCTCTAACTGCATTTTAGAGAAAACAAATGACAGAGAAACAAACAGTGGTTTGCATAAATACTTTAGAGCACCACTTAGAATAAAAATGTTAAGTTAAAAGGTTAATTTGTAACATGAAAGCTAAGTTTATAATATGAGTTCAGTCTTTGAGGAGATAATGGCTTAGATATTGCCACATTCTGGCCATCTGGTCGCTACCCTGAACACATTATTCTTGAGTCAGGCTCAGCTGGGTCTGGGCAGCTAATCACCAGCCAAGGAGAGCTGAATAGAGGAATGAGAGGGGTTAATGTAACGATTTTCTTTTATTCACCTTGAGGAAAGATATAAAATGGTAAACCTGGACAAATTATATAATCACTATCCCTTATGGAACAGTTAAACTGGCTGAAATCTTGTTTTTATGCCTCTAACAGAAAACCGTGCACATGAGATTTGAAAAAAACAGAAAAAAAAAACAAAAGAGAATGAAAAAAAAATATGACATATTGGATTTCTTATTAGGAAGAGTCATGCGTCAGATGGCATGGAGGGGATATTTTTATTCCCCTCTGGTTATGTGAGTGTTATTGGACAGAGCTGAAAATCCCTATAATGGATTATGTCACACTTTTCCAAATTACCTCCTGAATTCACATGGATTATTTGTAGTTTGTTCATTATAGACTCGCCACGTCTCTACTCAAATGATTCCTTGGAGGAAACATCAACTATTCAAATAAATTATTTGCTCATATGAAAATAATTTTTTTATTTTATTTCTTTTTACAGATGAGTAGTAAAAGCACATATACAGTATACTGTATATGGTAACTGACTAAGTGTACAGTACATGTAACTTTTTAAGCACTTTTAGACATCAATCACATGGAGCTGCAACTGAGTGCAAAAGTTAGATGAAAAATGGTTTGTTATGATTTCTATTTTGTAAAGTACCAGTTGCTAGGCGACACAAGGCCAAAGTAAAAAGCCGTGAGGAAATGGGCGGAAGATCCATTATCGAAATGGGATTGTTTGATAGTTTAACAGTTAAACACTTAAAAATCTGAGTGGTTTCGCAAGTCAAATCTGCAACCTCTTCTTGCAACAAAAGCTAAGATTGAAATGAAGCAAATATTTGGCATTTTGTGAAAATATTAAGATAAACGAGGAGGGAGTGGATTGGCGCCAAAACAATAGCCCTGGAATTTGTTCCCATATCCCATATCTTTTGCACAAAAGAAAATGCAAAAGTGCCTCAGCACTTTTTATGACCTGATGGTGACACTATTGCATAGTTTTCCCTCTGTTGGAGCCTGCAGTACCTCTATTTGATTCATCTGTACTACTGTACGTAGCACATGCTTTTACAGAAGCAATCAAATGATCGTTATGTTAAAAGATGAAGCACTCTATAAGGCCATTTATGTACACTTTGTAAATATAGTATTGTGCAAAATGTCTGGTGCCACCCCTCATTTTTTCATATTTTGCTTCCAAAGAACCAGACTTTCTTGTATATATATTTTTTTTTACAAGAAATAGTTCTCCAGGCTTCTGGAAGGACTTTTTGGCTCTCTTTTCTGGCAGGTTTTGAGATGATCAGGCTGGCGATTAGTACAGTATACTGATGATGCTGAATGCTAAGTGGTCCAAACAGAAAAGAGGGGAAATGAGGTCAAACAACGTACATAAACGAAAATTTTTTAAAATATTATCTTTGGACACTTTGAAGCCTGTCACAGTAAAACATCTGTTCCCAGTATGTTCATTTAATCTGCATCATTTTATTTAACCTAATATAAGGAAATGAGGGGTGGCTCATGACATTTGTACAGAAGTGCATATACAGTACAGTTAAGCATTGACTGAATTGTGTGGTAATCATTTCTACACCCTAGCCCATTCATTGAAAAATGCTCGAAGACTAAACGCTGAAACATTGTAAAGCAGACACTTAAGTGTTATATATCAGCACAATATGCTCTCGCTCTCTGCAGTATATGCGCCACTGTGTCTAAGTTTCAACACTTAGAAATATAAGCTAGACAGATAATATTCAGCATGAGTTTTCACTGCACTACAAAAACACCATCACTCCAGGCACTAATTCTTAACCTTTAGCTAGTCATCTCTAACCAGACAGTAGGTTTGTACATTTCATGATCGATAAAAAGACAAAAGCAGTGGGATTCTACAAATTGCAAACAAGCTAGTAGTCCTTAGTTTGCTTTCTGAGCCATGTAATTGAGCACTACTTTTCATTTTTGCTCTTCCTATCATCACAATCAGCAGCAACCAATTTGTAAATAAAAAAGTTGATTATTTGTTGAACAGTTTGCTACATTTACAAGCACAGCTTTTTGTTCTTTTTTTTTATTTTCTCACACTCTGCCTGTGCCTGTTTGTTTCTACACTTCCTGCCAAAAAATGTTGCATACTCATATTTCTTTGGACATTCTTCAGCTTTACAGTCTGTAGTAAACTACATTCATCATCGCAGTGTCTCAGCAACCTTAAGCAATGTCACAACATTTATTTCATCCAGGGTTGCATTAGTCTTTGGCATAGATCTTGCGTTTATGATAGGGGAGACGAACCACTCTATAAAATCTCCAATACATCCCAAAGACTATCAGTCAAGTTAAGAACAAGACAGTGTGCAGGACAGTTTAAGTGTTAAAATGATTCCTCATTGTTGTCCTGGAATATGCCATCAGGGAAGAAAAAAAAGTCAGCTGCCTTTTTTTTTTTTTGCCCAGATCATAACACCAGAGGATTACTGTATACAGTGGGCCTCATTCACAATCGGTACATCACTTCACACACATCCATTTGTACCCTAAAGTGCTCATAGATGTTTCCATTTTGCTCTAAAATCCAATCTTCATGCTCCCTAGAATATCTGAGTTTTTTTTATAACCTCATCATCCTTGCTAACAAGTTGTTTTCTAATGACCACACAGCTGTTTAGTTAAAATCCTGTAAATTCTCTGTGCATAAGTTTGTGTGTGTGTGTGTGTGTGTGTGTGTGTGTGTGTGGAAACCTCCTTACTTTCTCTTTTATTAAACAGAGCCGTTATTCCTTGTGTTGAGTTTTTATAATGCAACTTCACCAAACATTCAAGTGCTCTTTCAACCACATTTCTTTAGTAAAGCGGATGTTTCAGCTTTATCCTTGCAGGTTTCTATAATGCATCGGACAGTTCTTAACCCAGTTTTTATCATATAAACAATCTCGTAAGTTGTTTTCTTTGCTTTAGTTGTTTAATGCTTTATGCTGGACAATAATTTGACCATTTTTTTTCCACAACCATGGGATTGTCTTCTGATATGGTTGTTTAAAAAATTAAAAGCAACTTACTGCATCAGTTAGGGTTAAAGGAATTGTTGCCAGCTCAAACATATTAATCACTGCAGTAATTACCCAATTAAAGGCTTGTAAATATTCTCTTATTATTGAATTAAAGTGGCAACTTTTTTTGGGCTGGGAATTAAATATCTGTGCATGAAATTGATATTTGATATGCAGAGGAAAATAACCGCCATCCACTGTGAAAATTTCAGAACCCCTGATGGAGAGTTTGCCATGATTTACAAGGTCTATCTTTGAAGATGTTTCAGCTTTCATGGACTTTGATATGCGAGTTCTTTATTTTCTCTGCAATAATACATCTCCTTTTTCGCTAGACACAATTCCTTCCGTCGCCATCTCCGACGGCAGATGAATGTCACCAGTGTGGACTTCCCCATGGACACTCTGCCAGTGAGACAGTCCTCAGCAGTGAGCATTGGGCGCATAAAGCCAGAACTCTACAAGCAGAAGTCGGTGGACTCGGAGGAAGGGAATAAGGAGCCGGTGGAGACATGTGGAAAGCTTAGCTTTGCACTGAAATACAACTACGAGGAGCAGGCTTTAGTTGTGCGTATCCTTAAAGCCCTGGACCTGCCAGCCAAAGACTTCACAGGTACTTCTGACCCCTACGTAAAGATCTACTTGCTCCCTGAGCGTAAAAAGAAGTTCCAGACACGGGTTCATCGAAAGACACTCAACCCCACCTTTGACGAGGTGTTCTGTTTCCCGGTGGAGTACGATCAGCTGTGTAACCGCAAGTTGCACTTCAGCGTCTACGATTTTGACCGTTTCACAAGTCATGATATGATTGGCGAGGTAGTGGTGGACAACTTGTTTGAGCTCTCAGACCTGTCACGTGAGGCTGTGGTCTGGAAGGACATTCTTGCATCCACCACAGTGAGTATGGTGTTTGTTTTTTTTTTTTTTTTAATAAGTGTCTTAAAAGTGTAAAACAAAAATCAATACTGATTGTATTTTAAAATGAAGACTAAGGAATAATGAATTTAATCCATGATTCAGATCATTCAATTTCCTGGAAAGCTACTGTCATTTCACATGCACCAATGCACAGCAGGAAGAGGAGAACGGGGTATTTCATTAAAGTGAATTGGTCTGTTATGCAAAGCCAGGTGTGAAAGAGGGCTCAGCTCAAAACTGACTCACCTTTCCGGACACCCACACATCTAATCCAAAGAGAGATGAAATTAGCTCCCTGCTATGCCCTGGGAAACTACAGACATCACACATGACTAACGCTGCTGACTTTTGAATTGGCCATGTCCTAGCATCCCACAGCACTGGAGACATGCTTCAAGAAAAGAAGAAGGCAGCCATGACTTGTTTTCCTTCCATGTCAGCCTTTTGGATTTGTTCTATTGTCTGTTTGGCTTCTTCATCCCACTCAAAATGACGCCTCAGCAGATCTCTCAGTTTATATAACAACTTCAGTCATGCAGAGTCACAGACAAGTTTCCTTGACAAATGTAGTTCTTTTTTTCACACTGAAGTCTTCCATGCTGTCAAGTGTTCTCATCTTGGAGTGACTGCTTTCCTAGAATTTGGCCATAGCTTTGCTGAAATCTCAAATCTGATTGGTCAGAAAGTGTTGATTCATGTTCAGCACTGACAATAGTACCGGATGTACTCCAGTTCAGGGTTTTACAAATAAAGTGCTAGTTGTAATACATGATAGTTTCTAAAGTAATCCATTACAGAATAAGGCTTATAATAAATAGATTTAAAAAGTATCTAATCATTGATGAGGTAAAGATTTCTGTAAGGAAATTTATGTATGGTCCACAAAGATCGATCGATTGAAATATAGATAAATAGATGGATACATGGACAGATTTACATTATTGACTCCAGATATCCAGCAGCAATGGAGACAGTAACACAAGAACAGATTTGTAGATGTGGTTGCACATTATATATCTTACATATAGTCAGTAGACACCGGGTAATGTGATTTAAAAATAGAATTTTAATCATTAGTAATCAATAAAAAAAATTAGCTGTCAAAGCTTAAAAGTCTGAGGTGTTTCAACCCCCC
>JAQQZS010000004.1:8087277-8104866 GCA_030068045.1 Platyallabes tihoni | reverse complement strand
ACACACACACACACACAGTGATGATGTGATTTGATTTGATCAACTTGGCTTTTTTTTGCTTTCCTTTGCTTTCCTGAAAGATCTGACTCTCTGTGGTGACTCACACACACACACTGAGCCATAATCTCCACTCTGGAAAGTTTGACACATCAGTCGCCGCAGGATTGATAAATGCTGATCGTTGTGTCCGGTCATTTCATTTCATCTCTTCATTGTTGCTTAAATGCCTTCCAGTATGTCAGTCTGTATATAATTTTCTTGACAGTGCTGTGAATTATTGTCAGTTTTTTTTTTTAAACTCTAGTCATAAAAAGCATTAATATCCCAAAGAATTTAAAGAAATTATAGTCTTCCCAAGCTGTGATGTGGTGGTGAAGGTCTCTAAGACAGCTTAATCTTAGATTTTATATTGTACAGTATTATTCATTATGGTTACATATTGCATCAGTACATGCAAAAACTCGTCATCATTTTTATTGTCTATTATAAGATATAGCCCATGCAAGATAATTCATCTTTAATTTATTATTAGTCAGTATCCATTATTTTAAAAAAAAAAAAAAAAAAAAAAAAAAGCTTTTGTGATGCTCTAGAGACAATGCTAATGCTCAGAGCTTGTGGAGACATTCTGGTTACTTGGATCCCCCAGAATAGACCCTGCCATTGATTGCACCCTTGAGCAGTCACACTTCCACATCACATTCTAACCCTTCATTTCATCCCCGGTTGACGCCATTGGTTTAATTTGGGTACCGCATGTTGCTGCACACGCATCAGACAGTAGAATGATGGCTAACATTACATAAAAGGGGTAATGGCTTACAATAGTGGTCCTTCAGTAAACTCAGTTTTATTTGTATAATTCTTTTAACAATAGACACTGTCAGAATTTATACCCATAATGAACAAACTAGGATTGACTTCTGGCAAGAAAAAACATTTCCTTGAGACAACAAGTATTAATCTTAAAAATGGAGGGAAGGACCATTTGATTTGTCACACAATAGCCGACTGGTGGAGATATACACATACTGTGTACGCAAGCACATGATGCTGTCTGAGTGTAGTATATTCAAAGAAAATGTATGTAAGGTATTTTAAGTGTTGAGCCAAATGCCCTGAATAAACATGTATTACGTACAGTACATCAAAGAACAAGTGCCTTTTAAAGAGAAGCCTGGGACATTTAAGGAAGGTCTAGGGAAAAAGTAAGGAGACACTAATAAAAACCTAACATGATGAAACCTTAAGAAATCAGATTTAAAAACAACCCATGCTCTTCTACGTGACACCAGATTAATGGAATAATAAATCATTATTTATCTAGAATTCTATACTAGAAAGGCCAACGATGCTAATTGCATTGAAAGGATGTTCTGTTGAAGTGTAAGTGAATGGATTTGTGGGATAAGCACTGAATTACAGCAGCAATTAGCAGTCCCGTAGTTAATTAGGATAAAGAAATTAAGAAGTCAAGAGTTACTCCCTGTTATAATAAACGTGATTATGAAGATAAGTGACCATCATGAGCCGCTGTGAAACATGAATTTTATATATATATATATATATATATATATATACAGGCATTTTAAATAAGAGATTTCTGATAAACAGCACAAAAAAAGCTTTAAAAACATGATTGCAAATAATAATTCAGACTGACTGCAAGTTTAACAACCGTAATGCTGCTGCCATTCTAGTAATAGTACGGTTTAATGGAGCATTCAGGTCAAGTAATACTCTGTACAAGCGGTGGACTGTAGTTTCTAAGTACCTATTAGGACCATGTAAACAATTACATGCAAGGACATTTTGCACCACTCCTGTCATTTTGTAATACACTTACCTAACACCTATAAAATGTCGTGTTGCAGCAGGACAACTGCATAGTTTCAGCATTTGTAGTGTTTCTACTGTAGATCATTTAAAACCATTCATCTGAAACAGTGGCAGCGCAGCATTCAAAATATTTCCAAAAAGAATCGTTCAAACATTTAAAAACCATAATATTGATTTGAGTATTAAACGTGTATCACATGGGTACTAGAAATAGCCCAAACAGGAAAGACTTTCCATGTGGATGAGTCAGAGATTCAGAGAGTACATACAATCAGCAAACAGTGACCACTGTTTCTGTATTACTGTTGGATTATGAGTAAACACATTGATTATTCATACAACACAATCAATAATGGCAAGGTTTCAGTTAATTCTGTCATGTAAATTAGTGCAACAAACACAAAAAGAAAACAGACTGATAGCACAAGTGTTTCAAGTCATTATATTTTTACTATCAGAGTGGATAAGTATTCAGGCTGAACATGGTAATGTTTTCTTAATTTCTTATTGTTTCATTGAGATATAATTAAAAACTAATTAAGTAAACCTTAAATGCGCTACCAAAATGCTTCAAGGAAAAGGTTACTTACTTACTACTATGGTTTTATTATGCTTGTTATACATACACCAGCATTTAATGTTCTCATTAATGAAAAGTGGCCTAATGACTTGTTGACACAATGTTAACAAAATGTTTGAGCACAATTTTAATTATGTGTAGGTAATGATCTATTACGGCAGTGCTTAAGTTTATAATAATTTAAAGTAAATATACAATACATTTATTAAAGAATCAAGATGTGATTTCTTGTAATACAGATACAAGAAATACACTCTAGTAAGTACATTAGATATAGCAATTTTCTCAACTTAAATAGACTATAGACTGATGGTATTTTTTTATAATGTTGATGAGCAAACCGTAGTCTGTCTTCATTGATTAAATAAATACAATAATTTGAAATGTCAATCAGTGGTTTATATTCATTGTATATTTACAGTAATATGTGATAATATGCAAAGTAAATGCTTAGAAATTACCTTTTTTTTAATTTAGTTGTGTGTTTTTATGAACTATAAAGCCTATTGTGAACCTCAGTGATGTGTAATGTAATGTGTATGCTTCTCTGTAGGAGAGTGTGGATTTAGGGGAAATTATGTACTCCCTCTGCTACCTTCCCACGGCTGGCCGCATGACTCTGACTGTCATCAAGTGCCGAAATTTGAAAGCCATGGACATCACTGGCTCCTCTGGTGAGTGCAGATTCATGCACACCTGGAATACAGTAAATAACATTTTCACATACGTATCAGTTAGGGTGAACAAAACCTAGATGTTGTCTGCCAAAATGTTGTGTAAAGTTTGAATTCCGACACGAGTGTTTGCTTCCTCAGACCCGTATGTTAAAGTGTCACTGATCTGTGACGGTAGAAGGCTGAAGAAACGGAAAACCACCACTAAAAAGAGCACACTCAACCCTGTGTACAATGAGGCCATCATCTTTGACATCCCTCCGGAGAACGTGGAGCAGGTCAGCCTGTCGATTATGGTGATGGATTATGACCGGTAAGTGGTGTCTTCTTATAAATCATTTTAACCTTGTATCAGTTTTCAACGAGAATAATTGGAATTGATCTATGACAGATTTATTGGCAACCTTCATCAAAATTATTGATCAGTAGTGCTATTTTTCTCACCAGAGTTGGACACAATGAGGTGATCGGTGTGTGTCGGACAGGCCCTGATGCTGAGGGTCTGGGTCGAGACCACTGGAACGAGATGTTGGCCTACCCACGCAAGCCCATCACCCACTGGCATGCCCTGTGTGAGGTAGGGAGAGGATACCATGTTTTCATCAGCTTACTTGTACTGTACCATCTTTTCAGGGTCTGACATGGCTACCACCACACCTGTACAACACATTATTAAAACCTTGAAGGTTACTGGTGAACCATAAAGTGAACATTTTTAATGTGATTTACATTTTAAATGTAATCTTCCTATGGAAAAGTCTGATCTAGTGTCCACATATTTTCTTCTACACATTTTTACATATACCGGATCTGAAGTTAATAGCTGTGTGGCCATAAGAATTTTTTTTTTTTGTGCAAAAAACAGCTTCACCTTTTAGAAAAGCATGAAGATTAGATGTATTTTACATGCCAGGGTAAGAAGGGAAGCGCATGAAACGATGCACACATCATGCATAGTGCCCACTGTATAAGCCTCTGGAGGCAGTTGTATGAGCTTCAGTTGGTCAGGTCTAGGCTCAGCAATGCTATGTGGCAATGAAATGAAGTCAACTCATGACCTGAATGTACTGAATGACCAGTTGTACTGACCATTGTAATGTACTGATCTATGGATTTTTCTTCCCTGATGGCACAGGCATGTTCAAGGATGAAAATGGCAAGTTTTAGCAGACTTAAATTGTGAAAGAGTGGTTCTAGGAACATGACGAATCATTTTCACACATGAAATGGTCACCATCCAGTCTTGACCTTAACCATATTGAAAGTCTTTAATTTATTACCATAAACATAAACATGTTTTGAAATTAAGTTCATATAATGAATAAAAGAAATGACTATCTGAAGTCTGAAACCCATTGACATCGCCATCCCAGTCTCCTCCCTTGAGCTGCATTGTCTTGCCTTTACTTCAGCCCCCTTCGGCTGCTGTTTGTTTGTTTGTAGGTCTTTCTGACCTTCAGTTTTATCTTCATTAATTAAGATAAAATTACTGATTTAGCTGACCTCATTTGGTCTCATGGTCGGCTCATTACCCATCACTTTTGTTCAGTATATGTCTATACACTATTTATAGTGTATTTTAATTTAATTAATTTTGCTACTTCAGTCAGCATCCACATCATCAATAACCACCAGTGACCAGGTTCCATTGGCACCATGTTAGGTGATGTGGTATGCTTTGGTTCAAGAGCCCTTTCATTCTTTCTCCCTATTCTTCTCTTCCCATCATTTTCGTTCAAGTTGATTTTAAATGTAATCTTCCTACTGAAAAGTCTGATCTGGTGTCTTCATATTTTCTTCTACAGTGTCCAGGAAGAGGATCCAGTTTTGAAAGCCAGGGTTCTTGCCCATCCCCAAAAGCTCCACAGACTCCATAACCTCAACCTCAATGAGATCCCGAATGTCCAAAATTGTTTCTACTTAGTGGCCATGTTTTTGGTTTGCCGGATATCTCTTTTTTTTTCTCTCTTGTTGTAGCTTGTAAAATTACTTTATTTTCCCTGAGGATAAAATGCAGTGCAAGTAGTCCATGTACACACAGCTAATGTGACTCTATTACCTCTAGAACTTTTGCTGAAAGCATGCAGGTTAAAAGCAATGGGTAATGCAACAAGTTTATTGATTGCTTAAGAGATGGAATGTGATGATTGACAGTACATAATGATAGTACATTAGTGACATATCATTTGATAGCTTTTAAAATTTTGTCTTTTGCATAATATAAAAAACTGATGAAAATATTTGATGTTTTAAATATTTATTTTTTTAAATGACCCATAGTGGTACCATGCACATTTTAAATCGAACCTTATTCTGTGTGTGATTGGAAGTTATAACAGCAGTGTTGAGCCCTGAATAGTCACCCGACTGATGTAGATGTCAACACATATGGTAAAAATGTATGCAAATGTTTAATACTCTGGCTTTATTGTAACATATATATATATATATATATATTACTCTTATAAAGTTAATAATAATTTTATTTATGTTTTTCAACTTTCCATTTAGTATAATTAGTAATCACATGATGAAAATGACAGTCATTGACACTGAAAATGACATTAATGCTTGTTTTCAAAATACTGTATAGCATACAATGAACTGAAAAATAGGTCATTTTAGTGCTTTAGAAACATTGCATTCTTCAATTCTGAAGTTTGTCTTGAATTTTGAAGACTTACAAACCATTTTATCCAACAAATATAGAAAAGAATATAAATTATTCATTTTGATCTGCAATTTCCTGAATTGGGGAAAGACCTCAGGCTTACGAAAGCAATCCAGGGTAGTGGTGCTTCTACAATCTGACAAGAATCAGAGAACCCAGCAAGCCATATGTCTGATTAGAAACCTGCAAAAATATGTGAGAAGAGAGATCTTTCTTTAGTTTAGGAAAATGAATGTGCATTTTAGGAAACAGTTTGCAGCATGAAGGAATGGTGATCTGTCAACCTCATGATGCATTCATTGCAGTACAGATTTTGCAAAAGTGTAATTCACAGTAGCAGATAATGTAGCTTAAGGATTTATTTTGGTAAGTCATCAAATGCACAACACAGTAAATTATCAAAAAGTTCATTTACTAAACAAAAATCATTTCTTTCTAACAATCTTTTTAATTCCTTCATGTCTCCTGTATATCAATGAATATGCATTGATGCACATAAGCATAATGCAGAGAATGCTTTTTGCATCTAGAAGTGTTTAAAGGCCCATTACTAAGGTGTGTTCTTAGTTATTACATTATTTTTTAACTAATTGAATTACAATGTGGTGGAATTAAAACCGGTTTTGTCAGCAGTGACAAAATAAATGGTTCAGTTTCATACACAAGTTTGTATCAGCAACGAATAATGTATTTTAAATGCAAAAAATAAATATGTTCCATTTTAATAGTTAAAAAAAAAAATCAACATTCTTGATAATGAGCTCATTTTTCGATGTTTACATACGATGAAGCGGTGCATCCCAGGGAATTATTTTATTTTAAATAAAGTGGTAAAACAAACCTTCATATGTATTTAAATAAGTTAAATTGAACTCCATAAATTATGGTATATGGAGTTAATAGCAAAATGTAGCTCAGATTGACTTAAGGTTTTTGTTTTTTTTAATAACTTGTTTTTAATTGAATAACAAACAGGCATATGGAAGAAATCAGATGCTTAGAAATTTAGTTTTTCCCAGTGGGTTGCTCAAAAACAGCTGATGCATCAGTTAAACTAGAACACCTTGTGATTATGCAAATTAGTCTCATTAAATTAAATTTATATGCACAATCTTGGACCAAAGGTATAATCCAGAATTTATATCATAATTTTCTGTTCCCATTTACGAGTGATTTAATGTTACCATAGCAATGTAACATTCCTAGTGTCAATTAATGACGTGGAGACTTTGAAATCATCTCACGCAGTTGGCTACTGAAAGTGCTTTAAGTGTTTGCAGAAGTAATACTATGAACATGGCAAATATCTAAAGGCTGTGTACTGTTATCTTTACTTTGCCCAGAAGGACTATGTTTCTGCCCCAGTAAATCATAAGTAATAGATTCTTGTAGCATGTTGACACCTGTCTCTCTATCTCCTTGATGATAATAGAACGTTACATATGGATTCCTGAATTTTGGAGTTGTCTTTGTATTTGCACATATCCACCGTTTCAGTGCCAATGTGCATAAATACTTGAGCATAAATACTTGAGTTTCTTGGTTATGTAAAATTGCATTTCTATGGATTGTTTGGTGATAAGTTATATGATAAGGTTACATAATTTTATCTTATAAAAATATAAACTTATATAACTTTATCTTATATGATCTTGTATAACTTTACATACGATTTAAATCTATTGTGAAAAGTTAAACATGCTGAAAGTGCTATTCTTTAAACCATTGAATAGTTACTTGTTTTTGGTCTTACTTGTTTCTGATCATGAAGAAATGTTCACTACCTGTTGTCATGAAATGTACAGTTTTGTGAGAACTTTTGTAACTATTCAGTTAATACTGAATATTGTAATTTACCGTATCTGTTTCTTATGTACTTTAACTAAATAAATGCTGTTTATCAAACTGCAAGTCATGCCTTATCCTTGATGGAAATATTAAGTCATTACGCAGCCCAGCAGGCAAGTGGACACTTTTTAACAAAAGTGGCCCATAACTATATGGATATCAGTGTGCAATCTATATCGTCCCCTGATGAAGTTGTTGATGTAGCATCTTGTGTTGGACTGTCAAAACAGTTACAAAATCATTGCTGAATGGTTTAGCTATAAAGTGCAGTGTTCACTCCTCATATTACACGTAAATATATCTTTATTTCCTTTTTCTCTTTAACCCCACAATAGACACCCATTATTTTCCCGCCAGTTACCACCCATTAGCTAGCTCACTGATAACAACTATCAATCAGGGTGGGTGGTGCTATCAAGTGCTTCCTCCAAAACACGCAAAGGTGATTTTTTTTTTTGTTTACACGTCTGCAATTGGATATTGCCATTGTGATTGACAGTAGATCCAGTAAAGAGCCAGTAATGCAATCCCCCTACCCAGAAAACCTGACCAACTTTGTGAAGCAGGTGCTTAACAACATTCAGGTGTATTGCATGATGTGAAAGGCAAAATGTTTAAAACAAATGCAACTGCCTGCCTGATTGTCAACCAAAAAAATCTAATCTGCTTGTTCTGCAACCAAGCTAGAGATAAAAAAAAAAAAAAGCAACATAAACTCATGGTGGATGATGTTGCAAATTTCTTATAGTGTCTACAGATGCCTATTGACTTATGGTACATTAGCTTATAAAAACCATGTAGCCTGCATTACTCAGGTTAATTGCCCAAAAGCTCCAAAATGCTAGTGATGGCTAATTTGTTTTCTAACGATTGTAAACTGCTACTGGAGAATATAATTCTCTGGTGAATTAACTCCAGACAGGGTAATCATACAAACAGTATGAGACAATTTCAGACATTTTCCCCCAAGCCTATTTTATTTTTTATTTTTTTACTCTGTCTGAAGCCATAGCCTTGTTAATTTAGTAGTGTGTACTGTTTCTAGAGCATTTGCCACCCCAAAGAGAAGGTGGTACCACAGATATTCACTGAAGTTCATGCATTTTCCTCAAGACGTGTTAGTTTATGAGAAAAAGTTCTACTGAAAGAATTGTGTTGTATACCTCTGATGACTACAAAGGAAGGCCATGGGATGGCCGTGATCAGGTTGTCTTTGTAGGTGGATATCAAAATAACCTTCTAAGGCTGAGACATAGGACTGACAGCTTCATTCATAGCAGTCAAAAGGCTATGATCTGCAGCTCTGATGGCCCGGTGTCCCAGAAATGACTTATTAGAAGTGCTGTAGGTCCACTCTGGATGGAGTGGCAGTCTGCTGCACATACACTATGGGTACTATAGGCAATTGGAAAAAGCAGTTAGACTAATTTTCATGCCCAATAAGAGCCCACATCTTTCCACTGTACAATTGCTCGCTATTGCCCTGTTGATTGCCTGCTATTTGATATTTTGTTAGTTAAAAGTCATTATATTTCACTTTTTTATATACAATACAACAGTTCATCGCAACCTTTATACGACTTGGTTTACACCCAAAATAACTGGAAATGGCTCAGCCCTATAGCATCAACACCCACCTAAACAGTGCACTGTTTTCCGAAACTTTGTTAACTACTGTGTAGTTGTAGACTGTCCAAAGACATACAGATTCCATTAATTGGTCTTCCCAAATTGCCCGTAGTGTGTGTGAATGAGTGTGTGTGTACGTATGTGTGTGCCCTGAAATGGATTGGCACCCCATCCAAAGTATACCCCGCCTCAAGCCTCAAGTCCCCTGGGATAGGTTCCAGGCCCCCCCACGACCCTGAATACAGGATAAAGCAGTATAGATTATGAGCGAGAGGGAGTGAGATAGTAATTTTACATAAAAACTATTTGTTTTACACATATGGCATGTAGTTCCATTTTTCAGATTAAATCTATGTACATGGCATGGTAAATACATCACTTTTTATTATTATTATTATTACAGACTCCCGCACTCATCTATACTGATTATTCTGTATTCATGGTCGTGGGGGGCCTGGAGCCTATCCCAGGAGACTTAAGGTAAGAGGCCAATCCATCACAGGGCACACACCCCCGGACCCTAGAGAAGCAGGGCGACAGTGCTAACCACTAAGCCACTAATTTGTGTGTGTAGGTGAAAGAGATCTGATATTACACACACATCTGAATGTGAACTGTATGTGATTATTCCATAAAGGTTCATTTATACACCATTCTTCATAGATAATGATGTGCATATCAGGGTGACTTTAACAGTTACAGACACTGTGCAGTCTCTCTCATGTAGATTAAAAGCAACAATGGCTCTTAGGCATCTGTGAGCTCATTTATACAGAAGACAGCTCTTGGCAAGAGAAAATGCCCAAACACCTTTAGAAATTATGGTGATTTTAACTACCATTGGGAGAAACCAGCATTCCAAGAATGAAAGCAAAATGCCTCAGATAACAAAAAAAGTAACAGCTGGCAGACAACAGGATACTAGTGGGTTGTGATAATTTACACAAAGTCATCTAAAAAAAAAAAAAAAAAGGAAAACAAGAAAAGAAAAAAAACATCAAAACCAAAAACAGGCTAAACTCAAGACGTAGGAAATTTCTTGCAGGTTGTGTGTTATTTTACGGAATGAATATTAAGGATCTGTGTGGGTTTCCATAGGTCCTCTAGTTCCCTCCTACTTGCTAAAACTGTACCAATACTGAATTTGGGTTGGCTAGGATAAATTACCCCAAGGTGTATATTAGTGCATGGCAACCTGCAGTTGACTAGTAACCCATGCAGGAAGTATTCCCACGTCATGTCGAATGTTTCCAGGATAGGATTTAGACCTACGGTGACCTTAACCAGGATACAGCAGTGGTTTAATTTAAGTAAGTAAATAAGAGAGCATGTTCAAAAGTGCCAAATTCCTTATTCAGCAATATGAGAATTTTTAATTTTTATTTTTTTTTAACATTTTAAATTTTATCAACTTATAACTACAGCTTTTTTTGTCACTTGCCTTAAAGTAACAACAATCACTAATAATCAGTTTTATTTGTTTACCTGCTATACCCATCCCTTTGAAAGAGCAGTTCCCATAGAAAAAAAGACTGTTAGAATGCATTAATGTCATTTTTAGAAAATAAATTGCATCTAGGTCTGCATCTGGCCTTGCTAATTAAAACTGGAGGGGCTACACCAGTTGTTGGTGGGCTTTTGATATCCTGAGGGGTGGCGTCTGCAATGCCAAGACATCGTGTTCATCATGTCACTTTAATTGCAAAACTGTCACTCAGAACAAAAAAAGCAAGGATCTTATAGCCTGAGCGTTTTCCTGTGGTTACTCACGCTGAATTCTAACTAACGTATAGGCTCAGAGTCAACATGTCAGGATAACATTCAGATTTAAAGAATCTGGGAGACATTTTCCCCCCAAAGGGTTATAAAAAATATATGTTCATGGTAAGCACAAGTAGGTCAGGATTTCAGAAAGTTAAAAGCATTTTTGAGAGGAGATATACAGCATAATGGATCTATGCAATAATGGATCTACTAATGGAGTTTAGAGCAAAGTATAATTTTGATATATTTTTTAAAAGTGCTCATCAAGAGATTTTTTTTTTCATTACGAAAAAACACATTAGATAGCAGAATTCAACAGGCTTGCTTTAAGACAGAATTGAAAAATATATGAAAGCTTCTCTCGACAAGGCACCTCAGAAAATAACATTCAATTTGAGAAAATGATTGGCCGTTCATGTCTTAACAGCAAGCCTTAGGAGGTAAAAAGGTAGCGATCGTGAGTGAGCGTCCAGTCAGGGCGGATCGTTTGTATGCACTACTGTAAAAAGAAATATAAGCTTTACCTTCAAATGTTTCAAAAGGACTGACCATGGAGACTCCTTTTTTAAAAGCTTCTGCCTCCTCACAGGACCCTTTAGCTGCCATAATAATAAGATGTTAGAATAAATGCATTTATATAAAGTGAAATTCAATGCTCTTTTTATTAGATTAGCAAATATTTAAAATAATAACAACCAAGATAATAAGAATAATTTGTGATTCCTTTGCAATGATATTGCTATACAACAATCAATATTTAGTATGAAGTCCTTCATTCTTCAAAACCTGCAGGATCCAGCTGGGCATAGAGTAAAAAAAAAAGATGTCTGCAGTACTCTGGTGGCACTTGATCATCTGGCAGACTTGATTGCTTCCTGGAGATCATGTTTGATTGCTTCCTGACGATCATGTACAAATTTGCCACAGAAGTTTGCAATTAACTTTGAGAACTTCCTGGTTTTAGCCATTTTGGGGTAGAGGTGGACACCCCGGCTTCGGAAAGTAAAGGTCCTGACAAAATGTTTATTCTATCCCTTAAGTATACATGTTGATTCTAAATATCATCACTCTTTAGTCAGATCCTCTGCATTAACCTTCATGGAAAGCCTTATAGCACAAAAATTACATTTGATTATTATGTATCTCGTCAAAGAAAGCATAGATTTTGATTTGGATGTTAAAAAGTCTTTCAATGAAAGGTCACAGTGTGTGTTTACGAAAGCATCCAACAGAAGTGCCGCTGGTTGAAACATATTGATATGAGTGGCCAAGAATAGGCATTTTGCCCCTTGGATTAGAATAAAAACAAAGGAAACATCATTAGGGCTCTCTAGGCTGATTTCATATGACACATGCTTTCTCACTTTCTGTCATTCACTCACAATCACACACACACACACACACACACACAGGCACACAAATAAACAATGGCTTCGCGTGATAAGATTCAGCGTAAGATCACAATAATATGTCCTTTAAATAATGACAGAAAGAACAGCAAGGTTGTCATGATTGGAGTATGAATTATGTTCTGATGATGAAATTAGAATAAAAATGCTGGAGAAATAATAACAACTACACATAGCTTCACACAGTGAAGTCATAAATGCAGTGCATAATTTTCCAAGGGTCAATGCAAAGTATAACAAACAACAGCTATATAGATACATTTAATCACATTTACTGTATATATAATATGAGCTCATAGTTCTGACACAAAGTAAAACTCGGTTTTATTCCAGCACAGCTCTGAGTGGTAAGTCCTCGCTGTGATATTATTGTACATGAGACCCAGAAAGGTGGACTGACATACGCAGTGAATCATCAGAGTAAACAGTGGAGCGCGATAGTGAATTGAAGTGGTGGTATTGGCAGAACAGAACAGACTAGGAAACATGAGGCATCTTGACACAAAAAAGTAAATAATGTTTCTCATACCGTGAAGCAACAGTGCTGTCTCTGTTAGAACTCTCAATGGAGTTGTGGAAGTGTAAACTGTAACCTGTGTAGACTTTGAAAGTGTAATTATTCCTGTACACAAGGCAGTTCAGTGTTTGAAACATTTTCATATTTTATGTCTGTTTGTTGAACTGTTCATGTTATAAACTCCCTCTCCCTCACTCACTCATTCTGTCAGGGCACTAGGCATGGTACACCCTGGACGGGGTGACACTCCATTGCACATTCTTGCACACACTATGAGGGATATGAATATGCTAGTTAGCCTAATCCGCATGTCTTTGAACCGTTGGAGGAAACCAGGGTACCTTCAGGAAACTCACCAAGCCCAGGCACAACAAGCAAACCCCCACACAGATCCGAAGACGGTACTCAAACCCTTGATCTTAGAGGTTAGACACATAGAGATTCTCTCTGGGGTTTATATTGGGCAAGTTTGCTGGCCAATGAATCAAGATGGTGTCAGTTCAAGCGCTAAGTAAACACCATGTAGCGTTATCCTCCCCGCAACGTCTGTCCTGGTTCTCTTTAACCACGTTCAGCTGTCCCCACTGCGCCATCATAATTCCTCTCAAGGTTTGGAGGTGTAGTTATGCGAGAATGTAATGCGGAACCAAAACACCAAACTGGTGTGTATGTTTTTTTTATGCTTTACATTGTATATTTGTGTCTAACTTATTTTGTCTGACTTACAAACGTATCTGATTTATGAACATGCTCCCAGAATAAAACTTGTTTGTATATTACGTTACAATAAAAGAAAGCCCATTGCAACTAGTTTGTTCATGTTCCTCCACTACAGTGCATTATCTTCAATTCAACTCAATTCAATGTACAGTGGAACCTCGGATTGCGAGTAACGCTGTTTCAGAGTGTTCCGCAAGACGAGCAAAGATTTTTAAGAAATTTTGACTTAACAAAATGAATAAGTCTTGGTTTTTCTCTCTTTTGCGCTGCGGAATTGTGGGTTATCGTCTCCCCTGCTGGGTCTTAGTGCGCGTCTCTCACTGGTATAATCAACTTCCGTGCACGCATGTACTGTTTATTATAACACACGTGTGTGCGCGTGTAAAGCAAAAGAAAGTCTCATTAGAGAGGTTAAAGATCCATTTTCTTTCTCTCCCTGTGTCTGCATGCCATTATGTTTGCGCGCATATTTTGACACCATGCCCCTTCACACACACCCTCCTCCTCTCACCTTCCTCCTCACGCCTTCTCACACACACACACATATACACACACACACTCTCTGCTCTACACAGAAACACCACTCTGTCGGGATTCTTTTCAAAGGTAAAGTGCAGGTTCATTTCTTTTTTACTTCTACTTTACAGCAGTGATTATGTTAGCGTGTGCTCACACGAGAGTTGTTAGCAATGTTCCTTGCTAATTTTTACAATTAAGCAGTCTTTCCGTTAATGTGTGTGTGTGTGTGAAACTCAAATAAGAGAGGAGGAAGTGTTACTGTGTAAGTCGAGAAGAGGGGAGGGGCTGATCCCTCCTCTCCTCTTACTTTAGCTTCACACACATACTGTACACACACACAGCGCCTGTGCGCATAAACGGAAACACTTATCTGTCGGGATTTATTTTTACTTTTTTTAAAGCGAAAGTGCAGGTTAATTTGTTTTTATTCTTACTTTATATTTTGTATTAATTATTTTTATGTATTTCTTTTTTTGGGATGTGGAACGATTAATTTGAGTTTTCATTATTTCTTATGGGGAAATTCGCTTTGATTTATGAGTGTTTTGAAATACGAGCCTGCTTCTGGAATGAATCGGTTCCACTGTAATTTGTATACCACTTTTAACAATTAACATTGTCGCAAAGCAGCTTTACAAAATTAAAAGAATTATTTAAGTTTGTATGAAATGTGAATGTGTATGAATCAAAATGATAAGATACTCCCTGATGAGCAAGCCGAGGATGACGGCGACAGTGGCAAGGAAAAACTCCCTGAGATGGTAATAGGTAGAAACCTTGAGAGGAACCAGACTCAACTAAGAATCCATCCTCATTTGGGTGATAACATATAACAGGGATTGATCTGCAGTATAGACACTACTAGAACAGCTCATTACACTGTGTCAAAAATTTCTTGCATCCTTTCTAGCAATAAATGAATATACTTTACAGGACATTTGATTGCATAGATGAAACACCTATGCAGCTTGATGAGGTGGGATCCAGATTTGTATACTATGATGGTCATTGTTTACTAATGTGCCACTTGGGAAACCATTGGGTCTATAATGGGGAAATTATCAGGTGAGGTCGACTGTGGGATGAAAAATGCCTGACCTGCTTATCATTACAAAGAAATCTTAATTATGATATATTATAGGCATTCACTTTGAAATAACAAGGTTTTTTACTATGCTACCCTAAATCACACACATTTATTTGCATTATTTATTTATTTTTCAGTTTATTAACCATGCTGATTTTTGTACTTAATCTGTTTACACGTTACAGGAGAAAAATGGCTCTGCTCTTTTCAATAACTGTGATTCCTGGAGGGTCCATTTAAGTGTATGTAGCAAACATGGAAACAAGCAATTCGTCTTCATCTCGCTGCCATTTCTTCTCTGCTTAAGAAACTGCCTCTTAAAAGTAATTACCCCTAACAGTTTTTCACCATAGGTGTTCTTTTAAGGGTTTAAATGCTTCATGAATAATGCTTATTTTCACTGGGATCAACTTTTTTTTTATGTTAGATAGATAGATAGATAGATAGATAGATAGACTAATCCCTTAGGGCAATTATACAGTAACAATTTTTTTGCCCACAATTCTTCATACATTTTCATGCATATGGCCAGTGAAGTTGTTTGGATAACACTGTGAGCAATGTCTGAATTGTTGTTGTTGTTGAAGTTTGAATATTCATGCCTCATTAGCCTAATTGAACTGCCTGAGCAATTAGCTGACACACCTGGTATTTAATAGCTGTTGTCAATGTTGAAGTGAAACCAAAATATATAAATTGTCACCATGTCTCTGTATTTTTTTTTGAGTAACTTTGCTCTTGTATGTTCTTGTTTTTGTTGTTGTTGTTTTACATATTTGTCACAATTAATTATTCAGAACATTAAACCAATTTTTATAGCACACAAAAATAACCAGTGTAAATACAAATTGCAATTTGTTTGAATATGCAATACTAGGAATATTTCTTCACAGAATTGTTTTAATTAAGCTACATTGGAGGATTAGACCTGTTTAAGGTCATGCCACAGCATCTCAATCGGATTTCGATCCGGACTTTGACGATGCCAGTCCAAAACCTTAATATTTTTTTGAGCCATACAGCTGTTGATGTGTTTCGGATCTTTGTCCTGCTACATAACCCAAGTGGACTTGAAGGCCTGACATTCTCCTTAAGGATTTTCTGGTAGATCGCAGAATATCATGGTTCCATCAATTATGGCAAGTCATCCAGGTTCTGAAGCAGCCAAGGACCATCACGCTATGGTTGGCGTGATGTTCTTTTTTAAAAATGTTGTTAATTTTTCTGTCAGATGTAACAGGACACACACCTGACCAATTGCCCAGAAGTCTTGGAGATAATCACAATATTTTTGGCGAATGTGAAACGAGCCTTTGGTTTTCTTTTTGGTCAGCAGTGGCCTTTGCCTTGGAATGCCATTTTGCCCAGTTGCTTTCTTATTGTTGAACACTGACCTTAACCAAGGGGTGAGGCATGAAGTTCTCTGGATGTTGTTCTGTTTTTTTTCTAAGTTCCTGGATGAGTCATCGTTGTGCTGTTGGAGTAATTTTGCTATGCGAGCCACTCCTTGGAAGGTTCACCACTGTTACAAGTTTTCTCCATTTGTTGATAATGGCGCTCACTGTAGTTCACTGATGTCCCAAAGCCTTAGTAAGGCTTGGTAACCCTTTCCAGATTGATACATGTCAATTACTTTGTGAATTCTTTTAGATGTTCTTGCTTTCCTTTTTTTTTAGCATGCTTTGCTTTGTCATTCAGGTTATATTTAAGTGATTTCTTGATTCAACAAGTCTGGCTGTAATCAATCCTTGGTGAGGCAAGCAGGGGTGGGGGTCTATGTCGGGGTGTTACTTTTCATGCAGGGCCAGGTAGATTTTGACAGTCTTTTACCCTTAATAAATAAAAATCATATTTTTTACAAAACTGCATTTACTTAGGTTATTTGTGTAATAATAAAAAAAAATTGTTTGATGGTCCCAATCATTTAAGTGTGACAAATATGCAAATATAAAAATTCAATGTACTAAATAGTACATTTTCACTGCTATTTAAAAATAATACAAATAGCAAAGTTGTTACCTCAGAATTAAGACCCTACTTGTGCACACTATGACAGGACTTATCTTCTTTTGTCATTCTCATCAGCCATAATGCCTATGGTGTCTGGAAATCTTTTGTTTAGTTATAAAACTACAGATGCTATAGAAGCTCCTCTTGTACCTCCATACAATTTATAATAACAGAGACTAATGGAGACAGCATATCAAAAATATTTGTAACATGTGCCAATAGCACCTGAGCAAAAACCCTAAACACTCATATACTGCATACTGTACTGACTGGACTGAAACACACACACACAAACACACACACACACACACACACACACACA
>JAQQZS010000004.1:8036039-8059456 GCA_030068045.1 Platyallabes tihoni | reverse complement strand
TTTATATCTGATCTACGTCTCCTGCCTGCGTGAAATATATGAACTTGCGTGCTTGAATTCTAATTGAGTGAGTTAAAACTTTTTGTCCCTGGGGTGGTCCCAGGGTGGCGTAATCGGACTTTTAGTGATAGCTCTTACACTTAGTCGCCCCCGAGCGCGCGCCTTAGCCTCGCGCCGCTGCGTCGCGCCACATTCACAGTACATGCTTTATTTATTTATATATATATATATATATATATATATATAAAGCATGTACTGTATACAATAGACGACTCCACCTCTTGTATGTAGAAACATCTGACTTCGTAGAGCCAACAACAGAAGGAGCGGAAGCACTCCAGTGTAGGTACAGCACTAACGCCTGCCACCTGCATAAAGAGCAGATTCAAACACTGATAAATAAGCATGTGCACAAGCAGTTATTGAAAGCAGAACTTCAGTAGAAGAAATATTCAAAAGAAAACGAACTGATGCAAAGATTTTTCAATTTCTGAACTCTGACTTCAGTCTGTGAAGCTACTTGCTCTTTAAGTAAGCCATGAAACTTACTGCTACAGCTAATGTACACTATATTTGATTATCTGTGCATCTGATTTTTTTTTTTTTTCAAAACTATGAAATAACACACCATTTTTTAAGTCAGTTGACCCGAAGTTCAGCTGTTCTGGAATTGTTTTTAAAAGAACAGTATTGTGTCAAGTGCATTTGCAAAACCCATCAAGCACCATGATGAAACTGGCTCTTGTGAAGACCTTCCCAAAGCAAGACCAAAACTCACCTCTGCTGCAGAGGAGAAGTTCATTTAGAGTCACCAGCCTCAACAATCGCACCTTGGATTAGAATTGTTATGAAGACTATATAGAGCATAAGTAGCAGGCACATCTCAATATCTAAGTGTTCAAAGAAGATTATTGGATATTTTGGATGGCCTCAGCATTTTTTTACTCTGTAGAAAAAAATCCAAATCAGGAAAAAACATGGAATTAGAAGTGGTGACTTAACTTTTGACTGGTAGTTTATACTAAAATATATGATTGTGATTATGTGAATACTTGGGGAAATTAATTTATAAGAAAATAATCAGAAGAGTTTCACAGAGTTTTTGTTAATAGACAATGTCATAATTTTTAAAAAAAAAAAAATCTATTTATTGTTACCTTCAATTGTGGAAGGTTCAAGGAAGCTTCGGTCTTATCACTTATAAACAGTTCTTTCCTTACCAGCCTGCCTTTTTGTCACTTTCATGCAAAAAAAACAATAACAAAAGGCATAAATTACTGTATGTTACAGTAACCTGGAAAGCTTTTGTCCTGAAAAAAGTCCAATGGAAAACCCCACCATTACAGTTGACACTGCCACTGGTGACTCCTTCCATAAAGGGTAAATGAAGTTATTCTTGGATAAAATTCTCCTAAACATCACTATATTACATGTGTAATATTACCGTGCTTTACAGTAAGATGATTAAAACTTTTTTAACCAATCAGAAGTAAAAAGTGAAGCATAAACCGATCAGCCAGAACGTTATAAGCACATTGAGTAAGTCCCGCCTTTTACCATCAAAACAGCCATGTACTGTCTGGTCTGACACCTTCCTACTGTATGTGAACCAGCACTGACCTTTTCAGCAGTTTGAGCACCACAGCCAGCCTCCACTCTCCACCTACATAAGTGAGCTGTAGCCGCCCATGACACCATCACCGGTTGACCGGTTTTCAATTTGCAAGGTACAATTTGCCTCTTGTCACAGTAGCTACAGTTACAATCTCTCATTATAATGGTGCCTGGAAGTGGGTGGGAAAGAGAGAGTTAGATGGCTATGTGTATGTGAGGCTGCTTAATGATGAGAAGGTTGAAAATTTCCAGCAAAGTCGATGCATGTATGTGTAAACAGTCATTATTTACCTGATCGGTAGCTTTCACATAAAATAAAAGGACGTTACAAGCCTGATTGAAGTGGATGTGTGTCTCATGAGGATGAATATCTGTGGGTGTATGTGACCAGATGTACTGTGTGATCATGCATGTGATTACTGTGAGTGTAAAATTCTCTGCAGTATATTTACACACTTTGCTCATCTCTCTTTTTCTCTCTCACACACATACTGTGTCTAGCAGAGGCATGCAGATTATGTTTAATGAAGATGATCACTATTCTGTCTGTGACTCGTTAGTGTCAAATTCTCAAGGACATGCATAATCTTGTCCCCTCTGTCTCTTTCGCTCTCTCTCTCTCACACAAACACACACCATCACAAAAATCCTCAAATAGAAATTGCTCTCTCTCTCCATCACACACATAATAATGCACTATTATAATCCAATCAAGTGAGACACAAATGTGATCACAAATTTGACACTCTGCCATGCCAGATTGTTATTACTGGTGTCCTAGCAGCTTCCAGTTCATGGCATGCCTGCAGCTTGGTGGTTCCTATTCATCGGAGCCAAGTTTCCTCTCACCTGGACATGATAGTTTGGGTCTTCTTCCAAACCTACATTCAACTGTTTGAACTGATCTCGGAATCTGTAGTGGTTTCGTTGCCTACAAAAGACGCGTGACTTGTGTAAATCTACCATCCTTTCTCAGATCTACACTGAGCTCCTTGGACTTTATTAGTTATCATTACTTTCACCTGCAAATTTAACCACTTAAGGAATATGGAAATGAGAATAAAGAAATGAGCATATTGTTAATTTTGGTCATGTGATCTTGTGTATCCGTGGTATTTCTTTGCCCATGTGACCCTTTTTTTTTTTTTGTTAGTTGGTTAAAATGAAATAAAAAAAATCAGTTCATCATATTGTCTAGCTTGTGCTTAAAAAAGACGTCACACTGCACAATCCTGAGACCTATATTTATTTATTAAAAACTGCAAAGGACACACATTAGGTGTGCAGAATGTATATTTTTGATCCTTGTACATACAGTATAATTTTAAACCACTGTTGAAACTCAAAATAAATTACCCCTTGTGATCCAAATTATTGGGTTATAAAAAGTGTTATACACTCATTCTGTCCCAGGAAAAGACCATTTCAAACAAACCATTGAAAATCCAGTATTGAGTTTCATGTTTTGATGACTGTAGCCTGTCATAACGAGTGATTATAGGAACAAACTTGTCTTGCATGCACTGCATAGCATAAATGTAAATATAATGGTTCAAAAGCACAATGCTTTTTTATCATTACTAATAACAAACTTCGCATTAGTTTTCTAGAGAAATATGTGTGAGCAAAAAAAAAGAAAAAAGAGAGAAGTGTAAACAAATCTAGGTACTTTTATTTCCTTTTGGTTCAAACGTGTAATCCAATAGCTATTACTTTTACTATGGCCAAAAGTCTAAAGAATCAAGTATAAAATACTCTTAAGTAGTGTGTTCAGATATATCAGCAACCAACACCAATACCAGTGCAAACAAGTAAATGTCTGAATGTATAGCACAAGCTGTAAAATTAGGCCATAAGGAGGGAAACTCAAAGAGGGACTGTTTGGACAGGACCCTTAACTAGAATAGGAAAATCCTAGTTACTGAATATTATATATCCTAGAGAACTATGCACTTTCATCTTTCAGCAGAAGTTTAGAAAAGTCCTTTTCCAATTCCAGGATGACAATTTCCACTGTGCACCAAGTCAAACATCTCATCGTCTATATCGCTTTATCCTGTATTCAATGTTGCGGGGGCACGAGATGGGGTACACAGTGGACAGAGTGCCAATCCATCGCAAGGCACACTTACATACACACACTCATTCACACATTACATAGGGCCAACTTGGGAACACCAATTAGCCCTAATCTGCAGGTCTCTGGACTGTGGGAGGAAACCAGAGCACCCAGAGGAAACCCACCAAGCACGGGGAGAACATGTAAACTTCATGCACACAGAGACGGGAATTGAACCTGGCCGGGAATCAAACACAGACCCTGGAGAAGTGATATGCATATATAGAAGTATTAGACATAAGTGAGGTCCAAAAAAAATCTAAAACTACCTTGAAAATCTGAGAGCTTAAACTTCAGTCACTACAAACCCTGTGGAATAAAGCAAAAGAGTGGCTTTGATTCAAGCCTTATTGCCCAGCATCAGTAATAACCTCACTAATGACCATTAATGAATAATGTCTTACTGTATGGCTAAATTTTCAGAAATATGTACTAGACAAATCCTCAGAGCCATGTTCCAAAATGAGCAAGAGGCCATATAAGCTACACTTACAGTACTGTACCACACTAACAATAATAAAATTAGAATTACAAAATGTATAAGATTAAGCAGCATAATAAATAACTAATACCTAATAATAGATACTCAAAATAGATTCTTAAATAAGTCACACAGATTTTGTGAAAAACTGAAAAGTAATCAGAATGCTTTAATAAATTAACTTTTTACAATTTACTTTATAAAATAAGACACTTCCAAGTAATTTCTCTTTCATTCTGGTGGATTTTCTTCATCGGAGTCACTAGTTCTGCCCATTCATGAAGACAAGGATGTTCTCTGATCATGGAATAGGTTGTTCCCAGTGCTCCCACAGGGGTCCATGCAAGCTCCTTCTGCTCTTAACCAGAGCTGTGATGCTGAATCAGATCACTAACTTCATCAAATCCTCACTGTAAGATGTTGTAAGATCAGTTTTACAAAGCTTGTGCTAAAGTACGGTCATGACCCCGTGCTCTTTAGGCCTCTTTTATGCATGACGTTCCAGAGTTTGCGCAAATTGGACTGCGTGATCAGATCATCGGGTTTGAGCTGCAGCGCACGCAAGTAGTTGGCCTCTGCCTCCACAAGCTTTCCATTGAGATGGAGGATGGCACCGAGGTTCATCAGAGCAGCAGCATACTGAGAAAGAGAGGGAGAGCTGTTACATTTTTTGCATCTCGTTCTGTGACAAAAATATTTTGTATTTTTTTTTTTATAATGTAGTGTGTATGAAGCGTGATAAAACAAAACAGATATTTTGCTTCAAATTACTAGAATAAATAACGCAATATCTAGACTGGTTGTAGACACTGAAATCCTTCGTATGATGAATTGTAAGCATGCTTACATCTGGTCTTATGTCTGCAGCCTTCCCATAATACCTTTCAGCTGCCTCATTCAGACTCGCCTGTCTGAAGAGTAAAAGCAAAGACAGATAAAAAACAATGATCAATTAGTGCCTGTGTTCCAAGAGGTATACAGTATTTAAGCCTACTGCTCAAATACAAGGTTAAGGCAATTGGATCCAGAAAGATATGAAGAAAAAAAAAAAACGATATAAGACCACTGACAAATAAAAAGCAGACCTTATTAGGCCACAAAGATCTGGTTACGTCAGGCATCCTTTAGCCTGATTGTATGCTGATGGGATTTTGACCCAGTTTTTCATTATCAATAACACCGGACCATTTCATCTCACAGCCTCCAGTGTCAAAAACAACTGAGCATCATCTCTCCCATGAACACACCTGAGTATATGAGCAGCACTGAAAACTACATCGAAATCTGTGCTGTCAAGTTCAGCAGCTCTCTCAGCCATCACAGCAGCTTCTCCTAATCGGGACTGTTCCACCAAAAACTGACCTGAGACAGAGAGAAAGATATATCCTGAGAATAGTTTTATGGGATCCAGTACAGATATGACAAGAATGAATAAATGAGTTCGAAGAAACAAATCTCAAAATAACATTCAAACCATATGGAGTACATTGCATAATATTCACCTCTCTGTGAACCTTTCCACTTATGCACTTTAAACACATGGAACTGAAATATTTATGACATATAATCCTAATTACATCCAAATTAGTGTTGTGCTTTAAAGGCAATTACCATGACACAGACCCTATGATGATGAAACATATCAGTGGTCTGTAAAAAAGGTGAAGGGTGATTCTTGGAATGAACGTATGTTATGAATTTAAAGCAGAGCTCCCCAACTACACTCCTACCATAGTGCATATAACACGTCCCCTTCGTGGGCTCCAACTCTGTGGCCTTCTGGAAGTAATGCTCTGCTACATTTTTATGGCCCTGGAAATGAGATCAAATCAAAACATTCACACATGTATAAAATACACATTGTAAAAACAAGACCAAGGCCAAATCAAAATGCTGATTGTTTTGCCAGTGTCAGATGCTAGACCTTCTTTTTGTTACTTTAAATCACTGTGAAATTCTAAACTCATTATAAACAGAAGGTAACTTTCTGATTTCCCCTATTAAGATGATACACTAACAACACAGTACATTTATTTACATTTGTTCCATGAAATAAATATCCTCAGGAAAATATTTGTGGTTGGTTGACATTGAGAAGTACATCTTCAAAATGAGCACTAAAAGATTTCCATGATGACCCACCATGATAGATAGCAACTTGCCATACGTCAGGTGGGCAGGAACGTGGTCTGGTTTGGCCCTAAGTGACTCCCTGTACCAGTGCTTCGCATCCTCAAGCTTATTTAGTTTCATATAGGCCTCACCTGAGGGGAGTTTTGAAGAAATGTTAAAGACAAACCAACAAACATAATATATATTAGAGTTGTACTGTAAGTGTTAATCATCTACAATTAACTACCACAATTTTAAGAACAAAATACTGAGTTTAATTTAAACTACTTCATATCAATAAAAGACTGTATTCACATGTTAATTAAAAAAAATTTGAGATCACTTTCTTTTTTTAAAGCCGTAGGCCTATGGATGGTAAAATATGCTTTGCTTCCCAGCGCCCAAATAGATTTGAAATAGCAAAGAATAGCGAACATGTACTTTATTATGTTCAAAGCATCAGTGAACAGTAATAGGAAAAAAAAATACTAACAGGCACATCAGGGGGGGAAACTCAAAACCACTAATGTGAAAATAGGAAACTCTATCTTGGTGAATTCATTTTTGTCCACCAGTACTAGGTGGCATTTCTGCACAGCCTGCAAACCTACACAAGCCATAGCTTTTTGTATTCAGGGTTAGGCCTAAAAATAAACAGTTTAAAGCCTTTTAGCTTGGATTATTGTGCCCAAGTGGTGGCCAATTCCTGTGTAAAAATCGTTCCTCATGTTCCTATAAATACTTACAATTTGAATCCAGGAATGTGCCCGTGCCATAAGAGTTTATTCAGTACATTCAGATCATCAGCTGACTTCATTTTATTGCCCCATAACATTGAGTCTGGACCTGATCAACTGAAGCAACCCCAGATCATAACACGGCCTCCAGATGCTTGTACGGTGGGCACTATGTATGATTGGTGCATCGCTTCATGCACTTTCCTTCTTACACTGACATGGTCAGTCGATATGTGAAAAAAAAGGGTCTATCTGGACTTGTCAGACCATATGACCTTTGTCCATTATCCAATCTTTTTGCTGCGTTTATACTCCACAGCCTCACTAACAAATGGTTTTCTTTATCATCACACAGCTGTTTAGGTCTCAGTCCTGTGAGTTCTTGTTGCATTGTATCTGTTGAATTGCTCTTACTTTCACTATTAAACATAGCTGTGTGGTTTCTATTGTTGATTTTTGTATGATGCAGCTTCGAGCGTTTAAGTGATATCTGCTCGTTATTTTTTTTCCAACCATATTTCTGCCACAAAGTTGATGGTTCACCACTATCCACGTTTTAATAACGTGTTGGAAGTTCTTAATCCGGTTCCAGTAATGTCAAATCCCCTTGATGTTTTCTTTCTTGATGCAGGCAGTGTAGATTTGAGGCTCTTGTAATCCATTCTTATGTTAAATTAATTCTGTAGATCTAGGACTATAAACTTTATGATTTAAAAAAAAGTGCAGTAATGGAAAACATTTAAGCTTTCAGTTAAGCTAGCGCTTGTGCTTGATTATCATGTGGATATGTTTTTTTATTTTATTTATTTATTTATTTTTATCTTATTCAAATAATACATTGTCTAAACATTCATTATTTATTAAATTCTGTTGTTCTGCTTTCTCTGTAATGTAAAGCTAAATGTACTTCTAAACTAAGTTAATAGCAAAAAAAAAAAAAATATGAATACATAGTAATACACAGGACTTGACCATTATTCCCACTACGTGAGTTAAGAGTACCAGGTAGAGGTATGAGAAACAGATAGAAATGACTTCAGCATCATTGAAAATCCAGCTTAGTATCCCAGTAGAATATTTCTTTTGAAATATTAATACTCCAGCAATGTGGTAGTGAGAGAATTTAGTGGCAAATCAATCCTACTCTCCACTCACCCATCATATTGTAAAGGCTCTGAGGTGCAAACTGACGAGGCATCTTCTTCACAGCCTCTTTATAAACAGACAGGGCTTCCTGTGGAATCCAGAACATGGGCACATAGTAAAGCGAAAAGAAAAGCCATCACTGAAAACAGTAGGGTGCATAATAAATATTGATAAACTACATTTATACAAGCGGCGGTCATAAAATATGTATAATCGTATGAAAAAAACAGAAAATATTTGCCCAAGTTATTTCTCTGGGAAATGAGTTTGTTCATGAACATTTCTCCTCGTTTAAAAAAAATCTGTGCTATAGTTCCACACAATGCTGCTAGAGGGTCAAAACCAAAATGGCGCACCTGGTTGAGAAACATTTAAGTGCGTGCTGTTATTCGCTTCTTGCATTTGAAAGGATTCAATGCAAAGGAGATTGCAACAAACTGGTTGACTTGGGGTACAAAATTTTGTATCATCCCCCCCTATTCCCCCGACCTCGCCCCCACTGACTTCTTCCTCTTCCATCACTTGAAGAAACCACTTCGTGGGAGGAGTTTCAAAGATGACAACGAGGTGATTATCGAGGTGGAACTTTTCCTCAAGAGCCAAAAAGAACGGTTCTTCAAAGTCAGTCTCCTCCAGCTCGTCCCATCATTTGGAGAAGTGTGTCGCCTTAGATGGAGGAAATGTAGAGAAGGACTAAGCTCACGACCGTTCGTTTTCATTACATTATTTTTTTTCTTAGCAATAATAACAATTTTATGACCGGCCCCTCATACATGCTGCTTTAGAGGTGAGCAGTTAATTTACTAATATATATATATATATATATATATATATATATTTTTTTTTTTTATTTTTTTTTTTTTTACTTTTCTGACTGGGAACTTCATCCTAACCACTTCCAAACCAACAGCTAAAATGTTAATGACTCGAGTGCTTTGCTTTGAGATTTACTTTAAATTTTATTACATAATTTTTGCTGTATCCAAAGCAATGTGCTGTGGCTACCTCTTGCTGACCCTGTTCATGCAGCAGCTTTCCAAGATTGTATAAGCAGCTAGTGACTGCACTTCTGTGAGCGTGGGGGTCCTTCAGGTTTTCATCTGGAATGCTGGCACACTTCTGAAATGTGCGCTTGGCCTCCTCAATGTTTCCCTCAGACTCCATTATAATACCAGTGTTCAAATAAGCAGCTGTTGAGGACACATAACACATAAACATCACTGCAAATTGGC
Organism: Platyallabes tihoni; assembly: GCA_030068045.1. Lineage (NCBI taxonomy): Eukaryota > Metazoa > Chordata > Actinopteri > Siluriformes > Clariidae > Platyallabes > Platyallabes tihoni. The sequence goes on along the minus strand of JAQQZS010000004.1, from coordinate 8,050,015 downwards.
AATCATACAGACAACTTGAATTAAACGCAGTCCAGAGTTTGTAAAATTACTGACAGACATAAAAAGTTATCGCTCATTTTGATTCATGTACTTAAGATGTAAATAGCAAATTATACTTGCCTATTTACAAAATTTTTCGTTAACAAAATGTCTCTTTTTATATGAAAACGGAAAAGACTGAGCTTACATGCTAGAGTCGGTCTGCTATGGATAGCCAGTTTATAGTAATGCAGAGCCTCAGTGAAACGTTCACTTTCTTGTAGCAACAGACCTCTGAGTGAGAGAAGACAAAAAAAATTCAAATAAATGAGGGCAACATTTAGACCCCAGCAAAAAGAAAGTGCATACATTTAAGTGTTATGACGTTTATTATCTGCAGTTTAACTATTCATAAATGATGGTGAGTTTCCTAGAAGGACATGCCTGTATACAGTTGTATATAACTGTATATTTTTCATTAATTTTCCTACTTAGAACAGTGTCTTGCCTCTTGCCTTTTTATGTAAGGGAAAGCACGAAAGCTGCTAATCAAGATTAATCACGTTTAGGTTTTTTTTTTTTTTTTTTTGCTCAAATATATATTTGACATTATAACATCAGTCATGAAAGAGGCAGTAGTGGCCCGATGGTTAAAGAGCTGAAGGATTTATCAGTGGTTAATGATTTGTCACCAAAGTTTAAAAATGTATCAGTTATCAATAGCTGGCAATTTATCTATGATCAATGAATAAGAATTCAACCCCTTTTATTTTTTCTCCTCTTGTTGCCAGTGGTTCAAGCCAAAGAAAATATTTGAAAAAATTACGATGTCAGCAGAGTCCAAGATAAAACAAAGATGAGACGTGGCAACAATTTCAGCATTTCAAGGAATTCAAAAGTGCTGCTTTTTTCTTTAAATTGCAATGAGACTGGGTGTAAATTAACATTTAAGCTTTCATTTTTGCCCTATAATATTGCTTACAAATAGCATTTATACAAAAAAAGGCCTTTAAATCCCCAAACATTGGATAATTAACTAAACTATAAATGTATCCATGCATTCAGCCTGCTCAACACATCTTGTAGTGAAAGTGAAAAGTAATGAGTTTGCATGGCAGACAGACGACTCACAGGTTGTAGAGCATGTCAGCCATGTTGCCACGGTAGTATAGAGCATTTCTGTATGCCTCCTCTGCTTCGGTCATCTTACCCTGGTTCTTTAAGACATTGCCAAGGTTACCCCAAGCTAAGAAACAAAATCTAAGTTATTAATTGCTTGAGTGCTTATCTCAAACAGTTCTTTTATGTAAACAAGCTTTTTAATTAATACCATTAGAATTAGAAATTCTTCATGACTTGGAGAGATTAAAGTAATACATGGAGAATAATCTTCAGTGTCTTACCTTTGGCTGGGTTAACAGTTATACCGGACCTGTAAAGCATCTCTTCATTCTTCCAGTCCTGGTTCCTGCACACTGTTCTGAGGCTGTAAAGCAGCACAAGTCCAGCAGCACAGGCAAAAAGCAGTGCTCTGGTGCTTCTTCGCCTCATTTTTACAAACATGGCCCTTATGCCAAGTGTCACGAGTAGACAGAAGCCCATGCTAGGAATGTAGAGAACCCTCTCTGCCATCACAAAGCCCACGTAGAAAAATAGATTGGTGGCAGGGAGAAAAGGCAGAGCGAGCAGACCAAGTGAGAAGACCACCATGTTCTCTTTGGATGAATGAGATGTTTGAGTAGCTGCATGCAGGTGTTCGGCATATCCATTCTGGGTGCTGGCAAAAAAATCTGATGTGTTTAAGCCATTGTTGTGGTAGATGATGTCGTGTTTATCTCTGGTATCAGGAAAATGCATGCTGTGTCCATTAGCCAGAGCTTTTCCATTCATCATATGGGATTTTCCATTGGTTATTTGGGAAGTGGCAGAATTGTTGCTTCTTAAGCTGAACCAAGCAAGCACCACAAAGCCTAAGTAAAATGCTAGTGAACACAAGTTCCTACAATCAAAAATGTTTGTGAGTAAGGGTATGGCATCCATAGACCAATCAAAGCTAAGGGTGTGTGGACAAAGGAGGAGCCAGGCATTGGCAGGCGGCAGGTAGAGAAAGGTAAGTGTTCTGGTGAGGAGTTGAGCTGAATCAGCTGCCGGATTGTCCGAGTTGGAGAAGTGTGGCGGTTTACAGCCCATCCAGTACAGTCGAGCTGCCAGCAGAACTGCTCCCCAGCCAGCCAACCAAGCCAGGCTTACCAGCAGAGGTGTGTTTTTCCTCTGGAAAATATGGAAGTGGAAATATGCATATCAATTCCTCTACTCAAGTCAATGTATAACTTGTGCTCTCACGCACACAACTCCAGGACTTTATAAAAAAATAAAAACTATAGATTTTCACACTGATCTTCCTCTTTTGACATTCAATGATTTACTGTCAGAGTGGCAGTTTTATTGCAGCAGTGAAACATGATGTTGACCAGAATGAAGTGGATTAAAAAGTAGAAATTATTTCTTCCTCTTCTTTTGCTGCTCAACCTTTGACTCATTCAAGTCCATAATAACAAACTGGATTTTGAACCATTTTAACTTAAAGACATCAGCTGTTGTATTAAACTTCCACCCGCCAAACACAAAATATGACTGCAGAACAATCCTTGCTATCCGTTATCACCAAAATGAGGTTGGGTTCCCTGTTGAGTCTGGTTCCTCTCAAGGTTTCTTCCTATTGCCATCTCCGGGAGTTTTTCCTTGCCACTGTCGCCCTCAGCTTGCTCATCAGGGACAATCTGATAATTTTGATTCATACACATTTTTCACATTTCATACAAATTTCCATTATTTTCTTTTGCTTGTGTAAAGCTGCTTTGCGGCAATGACAACTGTTAAAAGCGCTATACAAAATTTTTTTTTTATTGAATTTAATTATAAGGCTGAAGGGACGAAAGAAAGGACAACCTTTTTTCTTTTAGCATTTTTTCGTAGTTTTTTTTTTTTTTTTTAGTAGAAAGAGCCTTTTTTCACGTATACTTTACAAGTTATTTTCTTTGCATGTCTCAGCTTGTTAGGACGTTTGGTTTAGATCACAGTGTCAGCTATGATACAGCACCTCTGGAGCAGAGAAGGGCATTGCTCAAGAACCCCATAGTGAGAGCATGGCAATCAGTTACCCAGAGTCTTAACCACATGAGCCACCACTACACCTTTTGAAAATCAGTCAAATCTGCATCCATGTCTTATTTTCTGACATCAACCTAGGTGAATGAAATCAAACCTGACAATGTTGAAGTGCAAGTCTGTTTTTCCAAATTTTGTTTTGGTGAAAGTGCCTTGTCTTTGGGTGCAAAGACTATGTTAAACCATTATTGAAATTATTGAAAAACGCTGGGAAACTGAATAGAAATATTTAGGAAAAAAAAATTTTAATTTGCAAACAGGACCCTAGAACCTCTAAGAAACCAGACAAGCCAGGGGATAAAATGAGATAAGGGTAGAAAGGAAGTAAAGGAAGACTTTCTTTTCCCACTTATACCCTCACATCACCTCTCTCTCTCTCTCGCTTTCACAATGTGTTTGTGTTCCCATACTCTCCTGGCTGTAATCTCACAATAGCCTGGGTTATCATCTATGACGTGGACCTTAAGTGTACATGTACCCAGACAGACTGGTACAGTAGACATGATAAAAACTCCAGATGCAGTGGCACCCGACACATGGCTGGCATGTCCAGACGAAGGTGTGGTAGCCATGTGCAATGTGGGCAAAAAGAAAGAAAAAAAAAACGCAGCAATGTATTCTGTATTGTACAATCTAGACTCAGAATACACACATGCACTATATTTTTAACTTGTACTTCTTTGCCCAAGGAGTTATAAATCTCACTGGGATATTTGGTAGCAAATCTTAAAAAGTGATTTAAAGTAAATACAAGATAAACATACAATGATACCACTTTTTCACAAAGTCCAAGAAGACTATGCAAAACAGTAGCATGGCTACAGCAATGCTGCAGCAGCTCTTGTCTTTAACTGGATATTGATTATTATTATGAGACAAATTTCTTCAAATTTCTATTTTACTGCTAAAAAAATGCTTGGGGAATGAAAGTGTTATTCTGTTTAAGAAAGTAGTAAGGATATACAGTACTGTATATTCATATTTACAATCCGAATACAGTGGAACCTCGGATTACGAGTAATGCGGTTTACGAGTGTTCCGCAAGACGAGCAAAGATTTTAAATACATTTTGACTTGAAAAACGAGCATTGTCTTGGTTTACAAGTACCGAGTATCATGTATGATGCTTCGTGTTTTGACGCCGAGCGTCACATGATCACAACTGAGCCAACAGTTTTTCTCTCTCTTACGCTGCAGAATTGTGGGTAATCATCTCCCCTGCTGAGTCTTAGTGCGCGTCTCTTACTGGTATAATCAACATCCATGCACGTGTGTACTGTTTACTCTAACACTGTGACCACGTGTGTGTGTGTGTAAAACATTTTATTTTGTGTTTGTAAGCGCGTGTGTACAGCGCGCATGTACTGTTTCTTATAACACACGTGTGTACAGCGCGCGTGTAAAGCAAAAGAAAATCTCATTACAGAGGTTAAAGATACATTTTCTCCGTCTCTGTTTCAGCCTGTGTGAGCTTATGTGTGTGTGCGCGCGAAATTTGACACTGTGCCGGTTCACACACACTCTCTGGTCTTTTGTGTGTGTGTGTGTGTGTGTGTGTGTGTGTGTGTGTGTGTGTGTGTGTGTGTGTGTGTGAAGCACCCCCTCTCTGCTTCAAACACTCTCTGGTCTACACAGAAACTCGGCTCTGTCTCGATTCCTTTCAAAGGTAAATTGCAGGTTCATTTGTTTGTTTGTTTTACTTTACAGCAGTGATTCCGTTAGTTTGCGCTCACACAAGTATCATTAGCGATGTTCCTTTCCAATTTTTTCCGTCAAAACAGTGTTGCGGGAGAGAGAGGTTGATTTATGACAGCTGTTTACGGAAGTTTAGTCCAGTGTGGGAGATGCCTTGTGGGTAATGCAGTCCGGTGTGTGTGAACGCGAATGCGAGATGCAAGCTAGGATATAGAGCCTGAGTTTTGTTCTTCAGTAGTTTTTTTTAGTTGGATTTAAGTGCAGGATTCACCCGAAAGTTTGTACTATAGCCCGACAATGCAGCAAATAAAAGAACGGGCATTCATCGACCAGTTTGTCCATCTCACACACACACAGACACACACAGACACACACAGACACACACACACACACACACACAGTGCCTGCACACACAAACGGAAACGTTTATCCGTCTGGATTTATTTTTACTTTTTTTAAAGGTAAAGTGCAGGTTAATTTGTTTTATTTTTACTTTAGATTTTGTATTAATTATTTTTATGTATTTATTTTTTTTGGGCTGTGGAACGAATAATTTAAGTTTCCATCATTTCTTATGGGACAATTAAATTTGGTTTATGAGCGTTTTGGAATACGAGCCCACATCCGGAACGAATTATGCTCGTAATCCGAGGTTCCACTGTACTTCATACTGACACACACACTGTCCGTATTTTGCCTTACTCTGGCAAGCAGCATGCATCTTCCTTTGCAGGGCAACTTTTTTTCATTAAAAAAGCGCATAATATTTACACTCACCTTAAGAAGGACTGCTAGAACATTATGCAAGTGCATGCGGTGGACCACAAAGATGTCATAGACAGCTGACACGGCCAGGACAGTCACCCCCTGCTCTTTCCAAAACATGGCCGCTGCTGCAGCAACCAGGCTACCGGCCAGCCATGCCTGCACTCTCCACCTCGTGCACCTTGAATTTCCGGCATGTGGCCGGAGCCTGCAGTGGTACCTGTAGCAGAGCAGAGAAAGCAGAAAGCACAGGGCAGCGCCCATATCTGCACGTCCTACTAGTCCTGCTACGGCCTCCGTATGCACCGGGTGCGAGGCGAAGAGGAGTCCAGCCAGCAGACTCCAGGGTCCTCCGGCTAGCAGGAGGCCACAAAGCGCAGTGAACAGGACGGTGACGCAGCAGTGCAGGCCCACGTTGAATAAGTGGTAGCCACGTGGTTCCAGGCCACCCAGAGCATAGTTGAGGCGGAAGGATAGGGTGCAGAGTGGCCGGAAGGACTTGTGGCTGCCACTGTGGGTGAGCAGAGTGCCCCAGAAGTCATCGTACAGTATGTTGGTCCAAGGTGTCTCAGGCAGGAGGTCTGGGTTGGTTTTGATAGCACGGCTAATGCAGACAGGAACAGAAAGTAAATCACAAAAAGAGAGGGGTAAAAAAAATTACTTTATCGCTGCACATATAGCCAAAAAAGAGACATCATACTTATAGAGGCATCTTCCCACTAAACACTTACTATACAATGTCCCTCATTACATGATAATGCATGGTCTAACATAATAATAGAGGAATAGAGGGTCCTATACCCTGAATCAAGTAGACTAATTTTGTTAGGCAGAAAAAGGAAGGCATGCAATTAGGTATATAAAGAGTAATGTGGCAAAGAACAGAACATAATGTGCATCAACAAGAAAAAAAAGGAAAAGAGGACTTGTTCACCAGCATTACACAGTCAGTCGGATATTTTATGGTAAAGACTGGTTTGCTTTGAAACTTTGACACAGCAATGTTTTCTGTATTGTACACACATCCACTATATGTTTGACTTGTACTACTTTGCCCAAGCAGTTATAAATCTCACTGGATTATTCTGACTCGGGTGGCCAAAGCCAAGAGGAAATAAACCTAAAAAAATGTAATGTGCTGCAGTTTCTTGACACGTTTCTTGTTTCAACCTACTGTATGCTTGTGTTAATATTTGGGTACGAAACAACACATGTTCGATGTAACACATTGTACTACCTATGAGTCTTATGTGTGCACTCTAACAGCTGTTGTGGCCGACATGCAACTCAAAGGATGACGTCATTTCCTCAGAGCATTCAATCTGATCGAATATTAATAAACGACTTGTGCGTTGGTCTACAGATCTCATCAGAAATAGACAGAATGAAAGGGGATGAAACTAGCACTAATACAGCTTAATACAGCTAAGAATTACGGAATGAACTAGGCCAAGAAAAAAATTCAGTACAGCAGTTTAAGGGCTGGCAAAATCTCTGCATAGCATAAAAATCCAAAATTTGCTTAACCAGACATTGTGCCAGCGCAGGAACCGACCCAGTACAGTATATTTATTATAATACCTTATGTTCTTCTAAGGGATTGGCATGGCACAGAAGTGGAGTAGTTTTGCCTGACACACTCAATCTCGCTTACATATCTCAGGAGAGTATACACTCAGCCGGAGAATGGCATGTTTTGTTTTTAAAAGGCTTGAAACACAATGCTGGGAAAGCAAGAGGCCTATACTTGCCCTCACGCTACGGTCCCACATCAGTGTACCAGCCAATAATACACAGACCAGATATTACTCAGACACACACAGAGGTTCTTTCACATATATTGAACCTTTACAATACTATTTTGTGGACGAAACAAGTGTGCAAGTATAAAAATTAAATCATTCGTGGAAGAATATGGAATGCCCATGAGCTTATTATAATTATAAATGCATCATGATCTCAATCTGAAGAGTCTTCACTTGGAATGAGGGTGGCGGTGTAAACCCTTGATAATCTGTTCTTTTGATCCAGTCCCTTCTCTTGTCAAAATAAATATATTCTTTCTGCACATTGGCTCCAAGTGAAGGAAACATAAGTGGATGTGACAAGTTTCCCGGAGGGAAATTTTGCTTCCGTTCCTGGTCAGAAAGTCTGTGAGAACAAATCTCTGCCACCAGTACTCACTTTCATCCACTGGGTCTTCAGCCCAGAAGAAGGGACTGGCTTGTGATTTGATATGAAATAAAGCATGTAACTAATAATAATAAATGAGACTGTATATCCTTGTATTCAATCATAACACAGAAGGTGGGATTTATTGGAAAAGATAGGAAGCCTAACCTAAGATCAAAACTTTTATATTTTCAGCAGATTAAACACTTCACACCACGTTAAATTCATACTAAATGCTTTAACCATGAGACGCACATCTTCTCAGATCAGCATGCAAGTAAAGAGTTTGAATCTCACATTGACTCATAAAAAATTTGTCCATGTACTTGTAGCTATTGTGACTCATGTTGCTTAATTAAGAGCTAATACATGCAGACACTTTCAGAGACTCTGCATGTTGTTCTCTGTAAATTCCCAGTAGTGACTATGTGTCCTCCTCAAGTGACCCAGAGAACAACTTGGAAGCTGGAGCATTAATCAACATCCTGTTGTGACACCCAGCACTTGAGTCGTTTTAAAATACTAAACTTTTTCATATTGACTTGATGTTCCTGCTTAAGATGTCATGCCACACACTGCGATATCTACCCGTATAAACTAATGCTGTTCTGAATAAACAATCTCCAGTTTAATGCGACATACAAGAGGGGAAACACTTGGCAGAATATGGATTGTAAACCTTTAGTGGACCTTGTGTTATTTTCTCTGTGTTTACAATGCTGTTTAATCCATATACTGTATACCGCATCTTGTAGTGCTGGCTTATAAAACTTCTACAGAAATAAAATTACTTAACATGGAAAATATTGGAAAAAGAAACAATTTTAGATTTTTGTAGGTTCAATGTAAAAAAGCATTTTAGAGTAATGAAATGCTTGTTATAAAATTACTGGTGACATTTTCATTATAATGTTCAAAACCTGGTTCCACGTCTATTTAATGTCCTTTAGTTTAGTGCTTAAAGGGCATCTTTTATGCAAAAGCAACATATTTAGTCATTTTTAGACATTCAGATGGGTCTCCAGTGTGTAAGAACAAACAAAAAAACATGAAAAAAAAAAATTCTGCTTTATGTTCTTTTTCACGTTTTGCATTGTTCACTCATTGTTGCATCGTTTTCACATTGTTCGATCTATGAAGTACAATGAAGTATGTGGCAGGCTAGATATTGAAACACAGTGAGTTTATATATGTTGGGTAAGCAATGCTTTTCTCTAGTGTTGTATAGTATGTCTTGCAATCCTCTCATATCTATTTAACTTTCAAAATGAAAATGTTCAACCGGTTTCGGAGTGCAGTTGGAGTACAATACTGATGTGGCGATAAATGATGACACATTTTGCCTTCCTCAATGTGTTGCAGAGGTAGGAGGTAACAGTACATTTACTTAATTATGGTACTTAAGTACATATTCCACCTGTCTATTCTTTACTTGAGTAGTTTTATTAGAGGATGTTGTACTTTTTTCTCGATTCACACATACATGCGATCTTACTTCTACATTACGGCTATTAACTTTTTTTTTTTTTTTTTTTTAACATCTTGGCCGCCAGACTCGAATTTGCATGGCTCTCAAACTGTAATTTAACTTCCTTTCTTGCTCACACTCAATGTCAAACAGTTGTGGCCACTCAAATCCAGCCAATCAGAGGATAATGGAAGGACAATACCAGCCAATCAATGGGGTAGTATATTCTGATGACCTGTTTCTAAATGGTTCCTATTCATACTCTGTGTCCCCTCAACGTGCATGAGATAAACCACTACATTTTCTACTCTTGTTGGGTTTATCATTGCATGCATTAGTTTTATATCATTATTACAGTATACTGTAAATGTCTCACACACACACACACGGGCACATACTAAAAACTAAAATATACACTACTGTCCGAACAGGGACACTTGGAATATAAATGTACACTTTGGATATAGTCATGCACACTCTAATCAGGATATAACTTACTGTATTAGATAATTAAACCTGACGTGTCGATTGTAGCTGTCACACAGAGATTCAGAGAACAGAGTGAATGCTACAGAGAATTATACTAGAAGTATGTTAAGATTGAGTAATACAACGTTTGGCAACAATAGATTCTACACTGTAATCTATGTATTTAATTACAAACTACCTACCAACCTCTGACATTAACCTTATTCTGACAAAATATTAATAATAAATATAAACTAATGCATGCGATGATGAAGTACTGCAGTTGGCAAATTGGGACTAGTCATGTGTTGACACCACATATATACACAGTGGAACCTTGGATTGCGAGTAACTTGGTCTGCAAGCGTTTTGCAAGACGAGCAAATTTAAAAAAATAAATTTTAACTTTATTTCAACAAGCGAGGCCGAGCGTCACATGATCACATCTTCACCCACAATTCTTATTAAAGGTAAAGTGCAGGTTAATTTGTTTTATTTTGTATTAATTATTTTTATATGAACATATTTGGTTTGTGGAACGAATCATCTGGGTTTCCATTATTTCTTATGGGGAAAGTTTGCTTTGATATGCGAGTGCTTTGATATTCAATCGGAATGAATTATGCTCGCAATCCAAGGTTATACTCTATATAGAACCTTTTAAATCATGATTTACTATCAAAACGGCTACTGTGGGTTGATACAAGCCCTGTACTTTTCATACTCTTGAATTTTTGAAGGCGAGTACTTTTACTTGAGTAATATTTGCCCTGAGGAGTCTACTTTTTACTCACGTACAGAATTTGTGTACTTTGCCCACATCTGGTATGTTGTTACTATCACTGGTACCTCTATAACAAATTCTAACTGCATTTTTACAGCAAAAATCACCTTGCAGGATATTAAAATTCATAGAGTCAGGTTGTGAATATCATAAGCAACATTTTCCAAATTATTTCCCTCTTTCATGAGAGCAGACTGAAACGGTCATCACTCTTCATGCATAACCCACAAACAGTAGGAAACAAAAGTGTTGTGAAACAGTGATGGAAATATGGCTTCCTGCATTAAACACCACCACTGTAAAAACTATGCACATTCTCCAAGCTCATGAAAACTGCACAGCTCTGATAGATTAATGTTTTATTTTCCTCAGCCATTCCTTAGTTTATGTGAAACATAAGGGCATTGAGTAGTGTTATTCTTTCCTTTCTGAACAGCTTGCTTTCGTTTGTTTGTTTTTCCTAATGTGGGAGTGTGGAATGATAAAAGATTATTTGGTCCCAAAACAATATTAATGAATGTACGAGATACGTGTCCAGCCAAGAAATGCTGGGGATGAGGAAATATGGACCGCTGGCTGCTTTTAGAGCAGACCTTAAACACGGGGTGTTTGTGAGATTTAGGGTTTTTACATGCCAGACGCGGAGAGAGAATAACTCCACAGTTATTCTGTGCATTTATAATTTAGTTATACAGTTCCTACATATTAATTCTATTTTTTAATTAATTATATCGCTTTGATTGCATCTTGATGATTATTATCAATTGTATTGTGACTATTAAATGTAACCAAAAATTAAAGTTCCAAGAGATCTAACTGAGGTTAGGTCCGTTAATACAGATGAAAGGAACAAATAAGTTTGTTAGAGATTTTTGCATTCTCAGCAGGAAACACTGGTCAGTGTTTTAAGTGCAAGATGCGTTGTTTTGCCCTTGTATCACAGAAAAAGCATCATTTTAAGTCATGTTTCCATGACTACTCGATTCATTTACTTTCACGACTTTTGTCCTTAATCTAAAAAAGGTAGAGGTAGAAAGAAATGCAGCTCGAAATGTCATGACATTAAGAAGATCTCCATATGTGAGAGTGCATCATTCACCCAAGTGCTTCTCATCACAGCTAAAATATTTATAAACTCTGCAAGTGTTTATGGAGGTTGCTTACTCAGAATAAGAAAACTAACAGGGACAGACTGGAGCCTAATATTTCAGCAAATATATGACCCCTTTATTCCAGGAATGAACTCGGCTAAGCTGGGCTCAGTCATGACATAAGCATCCACTGAGCTGGATGGTTAGGATAATAATGTCATAGGTTGAGTTTAATTAAATGTACACTGTATGGCCAAATAAAGTCACATACAATAACATTTCATTCAATCAATTTTGGCTTTGATTATAGTACACAAAAAATATCCATATGGATAAGCCCTGGAATATCCATATGGCATCAAGGAAGAAAAACTCCTTGGATAGGATACTGTGGTCATTCAGTACATTCATAGCAACAGCTGACTTCATTTTATTTCCACATAATGTTGCTGAACCTAGACCTGACCAACTGAAGCGACCCCAGGTCAAAACACTGCCTCCAGAGTGGGCACTATGCATGATGGGTGCATCACTTCATGTGCTTCCCTCCTTACTCGCTCTAGTCCGACCACATAACCTTTTTTCCCATTTCTCCAAAGTCCAATATTTATGCACTCTAGCAAATTGAAGTCTTTTTTTCTGATTTGTCTCATTAACAAATTGCTGCCACACAGCTGTTTAGTCCTAATTCTCTGAGTTTTCATCACACTATGTGTACGGCAATGCTCTTACATTCACTATTAAACATAGCTCTGGTTTTTACTGTTTATTTTTTACCATGCAAATTCACCAAGTGTTAAAGTCATTTGCGTTCATGATTGTTCTTCACATTACTTCCACAAAGTTGAGCACTATCTTTACAGATTTTGATAACGTGTTGATTGGCTCTTAACCCAGTTCCAGTCATTTTAAATCATCATTGTTTTCTCTGCTTGATGCAGCCCAATAATTCTACCCTTCTGAAATGTTTTTTTTTGTTGTTGTTGGCTAGGCAGTATATTTAGAGATAGAAAAAATATGTACAGCATGGACATTTTCCTGAAAGAGACCTGAAAAATAGCAAAATCGCAATCACAAAAGCAATTATTAAAATGGAAATCCATAATCTGATCAAGAAATCATGATTTCTCCATTATACATACCGGCTGAACATCAGCAGGAAACTGCTAATGGCCTTTAAGGAAAAAAAAAGCAAAAAACTAAAATTCTCTTAAAATATTAATTATACTATAATGTTATTCATGTCACCTGTCGAAATGTTATAGTTGATCGTTATATGTTGAGAATATGCGAATGACCCGCAGAGTATCCTGAGCTTTCAATGACGGACAGAGGAAATGAGACATGGCAATAAAACCAAGCTGTCTGAAATATTGAATCGCAAAAGCATTTCATGAGCGGATTAAAAACACTACCGGCCACTACCTTTCTTTTTGAGTCAGAATGGCCGAGCCCAATAGTCTATAATGTTCAACAGTATCAGCCCATCAATTTTCTACACAATATTGACTTGGAAAGCTGTGACATCAGTGAACAAAGGAAACAGGGCAGGTAAGTTTACTACTGACTAATCACAAAACTCATCTTCCCTTTCAATACAAATGCTTGTCTCAGGGCTACCTTTTCTGAAAACTGATACCCTAATCAATATGTGCTTACAAGGCAAATAATGTTGAAAGCCTGGTTTAAGAGCCATGATAAGTGCATCTGCAGGGGCTGTCGATAGGGAGAGGGAAAAGACCATGACATTAAATACCAAAGCAAAGATTAAAATGAGTAAATTTTTATACACTCCTCATGCCAAGAGTTTACTTTCATACACTTCAACACACAAGTTACACAAGCAGCTAAAAACATGGACTAGAAAACTCGAAAAACTAGAAAAATGGTGAAGCATGTCACTGTGTTATATCATTATATTTTTAGTCTTTATTTTGACAAATCTGTCAACAGCATTCTAACAAAATCATGCTTTAGAATTATCGTCACCTCATGAGTTATGATCAGTGCTGTGAATTATAGATAGCCTTCCAATTAAGTTTGATAAAATTGTGATCATTGTGTTTTTTTCAGTCGAATTCAGCACTAATATTTGTTTGATCTTCATGCTATGAAGTATTAAAAACTACTAAAAGTAACCTCTTAAATAAACAGTAATGTTTAAACATCATGACTCAGACAAAGTCTACTTTCTCCATGACAGTCTTCTGCTCCAGTCCAGTAGGTGGTGGTATTGCAACAACTGCCCATGAACTCAGAAGAAGAAGAACTGATCATTTTGCAAAACAATAGGTTACTTGCGTAACCCTGGTTCTCTGATAGCATTAAGTGAGGTGTCTCACTATGGGATACGCCCCTTCCGCGTATTCCTCAGAAGCCCTATTAC
>JAQQZS010000004.1:8005322-8021349 GCA_030068045.1 Platyallabes tihoni | reverse complement strand
ATTGGGATATGCGAAGAAAACATTTCGCTGTGCTGTAAAAAGTACATGTGACAATAATTGAATATTCTTCTTCTTCTAAATATCCATCCGGATGCGGCCTAGATGAAGAATTGCCATATAAGGCATGTGGGGGGAAAGGGGGGCTGTTGTCATTTTGGAACAAAACAGCTGTTTCTGTTTTATTTAGTATTAAATGTCCCAAATTTTACTATTTTGTAACTTCTGTACTTAACTAAGGCATGTCTTCATTGCTTCAACTGAAGTACACCTCAGATAATGCATTTCCCTCCCTACTTTAAACCTCCTCTGTTATTTTACATATTAGGTCTCCTTTAAATATGACGGCTCCAGTTATGAGAAAACACTTAATTTTCCTTCCTCACTGCTTCCGAATATTTCCTATCCTCACACCATAATTTTAAATAGGGAAATTGGAAACACAGTGGGGGGGACAAGAAAGAAATGACAATGTTTTCCTTTGAATTGCTTTTCCATGGAAGCGACTGCTTACATGGCATCATAACATAATATCCTGTAAGCGTCCCAGATCCAGATTTAGCAACAGGTCAGGAAACAGAACCACATCTGTGCAGCTTGATGACAGTCGTAACACCAATATACCCGTTTCCAAGCACATGTGCATCTCTAACTAGAGTTCTCTAATAAGAGTGGCACTCGAGGCAAATGTGTATGTGCCAGCAGTATGTACGTAGTCATCAGTAGGTAGTCAATGACAGCGCAATAGGCTATTAAAAAGTATGATTTGCGTGGTTTGTTCTATGACAATGAGCAAAACCTGGAAGGATTTCTTTAACACAAGTGCAACACGTCAAAACTGAGTCATGACCTTTTCACAGCACAAACATCCTGATGAGAGCTGCGCTATCTCACAGGCTGTTGACGGATATCTGAACAACAGCGTGATAAATTAATGTGTTGATGGAAACAGCAAGAGTAATCAAGAATAACAATAGCAGCACTTGGTACAAAGGCCAACAGGATACAAAATTCAGCAGATGAGCATCCTCCCCCCATCACCCCCAACACACACATATAAACAGAGTAGAATGGAACTGTCCCACAGTAAAGGGATCCATCTTAGGTTTTGCATATGGCAGAAATTATTGTAGGGGTTATTGGAGCATGAGGAATTTTAATCAAATCAATTTATGTATGTTTTTATGTATTTATGTATGGCCAATTAATGTGTACAAATGATTCCTCATGGTCCTATAAGAAAAGATAAAAAAAAAAACTATTATTATTTTAATTTATTTATTGTTTTTTTTTACTACGGTATGTGATACAACTCATTGCATAAGTTGCTTTTTCTTGCAGACAGCATTACTTAACACACCTTCTGAATACCTCCAGAATTGAGAAAAGAACAGTGCTGGGTATTAAACAGTTGGAGAAATGATCTACATTATGGTTTATTCCATGAAGACGGTTCTGGCCTCGGCTGATGCAGACAGCTGTTCTTTGAGGACATGTGACAGCAGTCGCTCAATATCACAGTGTACCTGAGCCTCCAATAACGAACTGGACTCCATATTAACTTAAAGACATCAACTGTTATACTGAACTTCCACCCTCCTAACACACAGTATGACTGAACCACGGTTCGGGTTTGATTCCCGACCAGACTCGATTCCCGTCTCTGTGTGCATGGAGTTTGCATGTTCTCCCCGTGCTTGGTGGGTTTCCTCCGGGTACTCCGGTTTCCTACCATAGTCCAAAGATATGTAATGTAGGTTAGGCTAATTGGCGTTCCCAAATTGCCCGTAGTGTGAATAAGTGTGTGTGCCCTGTGATGGATTGGCACCCTGTCCAGGGAGTACCCCGCCTCGTGCCCTAAGTCTCCTGGGATAGGCTCCAGGTCCCTGTGACCCTGAATACAGGATAAAGTGGTATAGAAGATGAGTAAGTGAGTGAATTCCTGATCCTGATTAGGGTCTTAAATGTTAAAATAAGAGCTTGTGGTTCATTGTTCATTTCTCAATTTTGTAGGTGTTCAAGTCAAAAGGTTGAGACAATTAGACAAAAGGAAAAACAACTTAAGCATTGACTTGTATCACACAGTAAAGAAAAAAAAAAATACTTGAGCTTTCCTGAAACTATTACAGGACGGGTTATGGGAGCATGAGGAATCACTTGCACATATTAATTGGGTAAATACATAAATAGATAAATACATACATAACTGATTTGGAAGGAGTCTCCGGTATGAGAACTTTCTAACAGTGTGCGGTAGTTTTTTTTGCCACACAAAAATCTTCAGGACAAACAGGGCTAATAAGGCAAACATGCATTTATAGCTGTTAAAACACAAGTGATAAAAATGAAAAAAACTTGAACTTGAGGGCAGTTGAACGACATAAAACATGCATTGCCAGAAGTTGTATACTCTAAACATTTCATCAACCAAGACCAATTACTGTGTAAAAATTAATCCTCATACTCCCATAACCCCTCCCCTAATAGTTTCAGGAAAACTCCTTTTTTTTTGTATTCATAAACACATTTGGCTTGTATCTAGCTGGGCTATCCACTGAGTAAATGTGATTCAAACAGGAACACAAAAGATCTTTTTGGATTAGATTTCAAAGAAAAGATTAGACATGTATGCCTGTGATCTGATATGGATTAATATCTCACATATGTGAAAACTGCTTTGGGAAAATTTCACATGCTTGTGTTAACATGGCCCACATCCTGTTTCCTTTCATTCACCCTGCACTCAAGGTGAATTAGTGTCAGACCATGTTTAAATCTAGATTCATTCTGACATATGTTCTGGGTTAGGTTAGAATAAATAAACTTTAATCACACAAGAAGAAACCAGAACGTATTTATGATTAAATCGTTATTATGTAATAATATACAAATCCATGAGTTTGACACTCTTTATAATGGAAATGGCAATTAGGACATGAATGTACAATGTAAATATAAAAACAATAAGAGTCCTAGAATAAAACGCAGGCCTAAGATAAAGCATATTTGGGCTTTATGGAATGTCAGGATCCTTTATTCCAACAACTGCATAACATCTGGGGGACAGGAGTGGGTTGAACAGCTGCACCAGGGCAGAAGACATATTCTCCTGTCAAAACATTATTTAATATAGAATTAATATTTTAGAGAGGCTGCATGGACACTCTAAATATCTGCAGTGCTGTATCATACAGTCATGAATAGCTATGAAATTTAATGTTGTCTGCTGTGTGTATTACACAACTCAAGTACTAGTAAATAAAATATGCTATTTTGTTAATATAAACCCAACAGATTTCAGTATCTCTGGCTTCCTTACCTGTTCCTTTAAGTAGCACAAACGGTCCAGCATGATAAGCCCTTCGACACAGGGAGCCAAAGTCACCTTTAACTGAGAGCAAACACAACACTGAATAAAACACTATTTCATTAGTATTTATTTTTGTTGATTATTTTTTGTCTTGTATAAAAGATAAAAACACATAGGTGTCCTTTAAAATAAAATACTAATGTAAATTTTATTTGGACAGGGTTATCTTTTGGTATCACATCGGTCATTTCTTACAGGCTCCACGTTCCTCTATCTAAGCCTACACAGTGACCTGCAGATGTAACTCCACGTAATGTACACTGCCCGGCCCAAAACTATCCATCGCCGGATGGATTTAAATAAGCAAATGCTCAACAGCCTGCGATCGGACAATTGCCTCATATGTTTCAGCTGGCAACAATTCTTATAAAACTAGCTGATGCAGTGAGTAGCTTCTCATTTATTAAACAACCATGTCAGAAGAAGGATCCTGTAATAGTGGAAAAGACATTACTGTGTTCATAAGGGTCAAATTACTGGCCATCAAGCAAAGAAAACAACTGAGGAGATTGCAGAAATGACTGCAATTGGGTTAAGAACGGTCCAGTGCATTATTAAAAGCTAGAAGGATATTGCTGACCCATCAACTTGAAATGTGATCGGGGGGAAAAAAAATCTTATACGACCGAGACCACTCAAATACCAAAAATCATAAAAGAAAAAAATGACTGTTGAAATCACAGCTTTGTTTCATATTGGAAAACACACACACACACACACACACACACACACACAGTGTAAGAAGAATAATAAGAAATGTACTTGTTAGTGAGACTAATCAGGGGAAAATGGCTACAATTTGCTAGGGAGCATATTAGACATTGGAGCAATGAAAAACGATCATGTGGTCTGTCGAGTGCGGACTGACCCTATTCCAGAGCGATCTGTGTGTCTGAAGCTACTGTACGCACCTATAATGTATAGTGGCCACTCTACAAGACTCTGGATGCAGTGTTATAATCTGGGGTTGCTTAATGTGGCAATAAAATGAAATCAGCTGACGACCTGAATGTATTATTGTTCAGGTTATCCCACCAACGGGTTTGTTCTTCCAGAGGGACAACAATGCCCAGATCCATTAAGCTCAAAGTGTGAAAGGTTCTGAGAGCATGAGGATTCATTTTCATACATGAACTCTCTGGTCAATACTGTAAGATTTTGGCCAAACATTAATGTTACTCCGGATGCCAATAAATATTATGATTATGCATAAGGTTGAAATAATGGCATGATGAATATGTATCTTAATTGCAATTGAAGGCGGTTCAACAAAATATTAACGTGTGCAATTTTTTTTGGGGGGTGGGCATTGCATATCCTGTCATTGAATGTCCTGTATTTTAATGAAAAAACTCCAATAATTTTCATTGAAAGACTCATGACACTTTTATTCAAGTGTATGTCTGCTCAAAAGTACCAGTTCCCCCAAATGAAGCCAAATGTGGCCAGGTTTAAAATGCCAACAAATTAAATATTAGGAGTAGAACAGTACTTCAAACAATCCTCCTGATTTGGTATCTACCTTGATTTTGAAGTCATGCCTCAGCACGTTTTTGTACAGTAAAGTGTTTGTTTTTTTTTTTTTTTTTAATTACAAATATAAAATTGCAACCATATGAACTGGTACAAAAAGTACCTGGAAAAAAAAGAAAAAGTACCTACATCTATGTATCAGGGTGCTAAATTGTTTAAAAACACTATCGATAGCAAATAGTGCAAAACTTCTTCTGTGTTGTCTTTCATGAGGTCACTCACTCACTCATCGTCATTACCGCTTAATCCTGTATTCAGGGTCGCGGGGGCCTGGAGCCTATCCCATTAGACTTGGGGCACGAGGCAGGGTAAACCTTGGACAGGGTGCCAATTCATCGCAGGGCACACACACATACATACACTCATTCACACACTACGGGCAATTTGAGAACATCAATTAACCTAACCTACATGTCTTTGGACTGTGGGAGGAAACCGGAGTAATTGGAGGAAACCCACCAAGCACGGGGAGAACATGCAAACTCCATGCACACAAAGACGGGAATCGAGCCTGGCCGGGAATCGAACCCGGACCCTGGAGGTGCATGGCGACATTGCTAACTACTACACCACCACTCTTTCATGAGGTCGCCACAGTGAGTACCACTGTCTCGAAGCCGTAGAGCATTGACTGTGTCACCACTGTCCTGAACAGTTTCCTTTCATTCTTGCTGATTTACCTTTTATCGCACAACACACATGACACTTTTCTAACCTGCCTGCACCCATTCCAACCGCCTCTTCATCTCCTTTCCACACTCTGCACCTTCTTTGCCGCTGTTCCCTGTAGCCTCACTGTTCCACTTAGGTCCTTCTCATTCACACACTTGTATTCTGTCTTGCTACAGGCTAAACTTCATTCCTCTGCTTTCCAGAGTGTACCTCCACCTCTCTAGATTTCCCTCCACCTGTTCCCTGCTCTCGCTACAAAGCACAATGTCATCTGCGAACATCATAGTCCACGGAGACTCCTGTCTAACCTCATCGGTCATCCTGTCCATCACTAGAGCAAACAAGAAGGGGCTCAGAGCTGATCCTTGATGCATACCCATCTCCAACTTAAACTCTTCTATCACACCTACAACACATTACACCACTGTCTTAAGGCGCTTATACATATCCTGCACCACTCTAACATACTTCTCTGCCACTCCAGACTTCCTCATACTATACCACAGTACCCGGTCATACACTTTCTCCAAATCTACAAAGACACAATAAGTAGTGCAAAACAATGGTTCTTTAAAATAAGAAATACAAAAAAAAAAAAACACTATTTAGAAAATTGCTATACTATCTTTTTCACAACTCCGTAAACCCTTCTTTTTTCCAAGGAATTAAACGTCCATCACGAGCGTGATGTCAAATCACCAAGACTGAATATAGCCTCAGAAATAAACAGGTTAAAAATTCTTACCTATGAATGAGTTAAACACTATTTTGAACATTTGCATTAAAACGTTAATTTAAATGAACTAATCGTGTTTATAGTATAGTTACAAGTACTTTGTATTTACTTGGATCACAATGCGCACCTAGTCGAACACTCTGAACCTAATGATATGAATTTAAATGTGCCTACCACTACACCACTATTAAATATAATATGAAAATATTTTATAGTAAAATATTAGTTAATATATACTGGATATCAGAAACATCCTACATTGACAAAACAGATATCTCATCCTGTCTTTATACAATACTACAGAACACCCTGAAATGAAACCTGACTTTTCTATCTTGCTGTTTTTTCCCCTTATATTCAGGCATGCAGACTAGCATCTGGGTCTGACTCCATGTTTTAATAAATGCCTTTTATTTACAATTCACAGTAAAGTCCTGTCCAGAACAAATACACTTATTATTAACACACAATACGTGTATTATAATTTCTGTTTAGTTTTAAATTATCTACAGCGCGATTCAAATGTCTGAGACCACTAGTGATGATTCTTCTGTTTATACACCACTTCACTCAGTACACGAAAATCAGTTCTTTTTGTACAAAATAATGATCAAACATTTGCTTACATTTGAACAAAGACCTGGCAGAGTTTTGAATATTAAATGCTGTTGAATGAGGTTGAAATTTTACTTTCTTGGTTTCCAAAATTCTAAAAGCTGTTTTTTCCCCATTGTTTTCACACTTTTGAACCAGACTGCAAACTTGTGTGCCAAAACCAATATAAAAATTTCCACCAAATTGTCTTATATACAGTTCAGAATTTTTATGATCCATGAAATGTGAAGCTTACCATGTTGAAGGCCACCATCTCATTCATCCTAGAGATGTACCGATCATGGTAACTCTGAATCACATTGTCTGAGAGCTGATAAAGAGGAAAAGAGAGAAAAGGAAGAAGAAAATGTGTTGTTTTTCTATGAAAACAATTTGGTAAAAATAACTTATATAATAACTTTATTGCATTACTAAACCAAGCTTAGTGTGTTATACTATTGAAAGGTTACCACTCATTGCAATATTACTGTTATTGTAACATCTGTACCATCACGGTCCGGGGGAATAAGATCTGGGTCTCCGGACTACTGAACCGTCCCTTTGTCCCCACCTAGTGTGTCTATGTTGCTATGTCTAGTAATCACGAAAGATGTTGCACACCTGTTTTGTTAACCCTGAGTGTGTCTATTTAAGCCAGCCGAGCCCGTGGCGTTTTGTCCGTTCACCGTGGTGATTTCTAATAGTATGTGTGGGTAACGCTGCTACGCATTTTGTACACTTCTCCTTCCTAGGACTGAAAGAGCTGATTCTCAGAAAGAAGGATTCGACTCGCGTTTCAGACTGAACGTGGTGGGTGTGGAACGACAGCTCGGCTGCCAGGGAGAGCCAGGAATAGGTCGTAGCAGCGGTGTATGTTTTTGTTTGTGTTTATGACCCTGAGTTGCATGCTTAGGAACTTGAACGACTGCGTTAAAGAAAAGGAGAACTGTTTTCTTGTAAATAAACAAGTGTTCACTATCATCCTGCATCTGTGTCCGCCTCTCTTCCCCAAGAGCCATGACAGTTATATACTATACAGACACGCAAGTGCAGATGAGATAGTTTATTTGCAAATTAATTCATAAAACACGACAATCAAAACAGGCACGGATAATCTAACTCTTAAGTCCAGTAAACAGGCAAGGGTCGCGCATGAACTGGCATGAACTGGGACAGGCTAAACTCGTAAACGTGGGAACAAAAACAAGATCAAAATCCGAAAGAGTAGTCAAAATTCAGAAGGCTTGGTAACGACACTGGAACAAGTTCACAGGGAGCGTACTGTATACTTCGTGAGGACCGGAAGTACGCAAGTCCTTTTTATCTGTGTCCTGTAATTAGTCTCAGGTGTGCTAGTACTCAGGTGAGCCAGAGGGTTGCTGTTGGAAGTTGTAGTTCTTGTTTGTGACAATTACGTTTAAATTGAATCCCGAAACTTAAAACTCCAGTTTTTTTTTTGCATTGGCCAAAAGGTGAAAGCTATAAACTGTTGTGGCTCAACAGTTAAAGCTTTGGGGTTCAAGCCTCTACGCTGCCAAGCTGCCACTAAATCTCTTAAACTTATCTGCTGCATGGATGCTCTATCATGACTGACCCTGCTTCCTAACAAGCTGGCATACTTCTAAATATAAAGTTTTAAAAAGTTAAATGATTTGAAGAAACGAATTTCATCTCCCATTCAATAGCATCTGCACATCGCAACATGTGATTCGCATGCTCCAAGCCCGCTCTGTATAAGATACTGTATGTGCCATTAAAAGTGAGTTTAAAACAACGTCAACTGTGCTGACATTCTGAATTAAAATCGAAGCGGAATATCCTGAAATCGCCACAAAAGCAATAAAAATCCTGCATCCATTTTCAACAACCTAACTACTGTATGCGAGACGCGGCTGTCTGCAGCGAATACACTTCAAGTGTCACTGTCACCCATCACTTCTAGAAGGGGACGTCTTGTTACATTGAAACAAGCTCCTGGCGCACACTGATTCTGTGTTATGGTCTTATATACGTACATTATGCTTTGTTATGAGCGTAAAAATTCTTTAATCGAAATTAATATGTTCAGGTTAAGAAATCATATAACCCAGATAATCTGACAAAAAGCAGAAGAATTATAACACTGATCTGACATCAAAGGAAAATAAAATGTATGTTCAAGTCAAACCGGGACTTTTGAGTGTGCAGAATAACAGAACAGTTATGCAAGAAAAAAAAATTCTCTATATAATCCCCTGGTGCACTAATGCACTTATCCTAGCATCTCATTAGTGCTTTGATACCATCAAGATAGCAAGTTTTCTCAGTACACAAGAGCCATGAAACGCTGGCGACCCAGGAACTCATTTATTGGGCCAGTCATGTGGAATTGGCTTGGAGTGAGGTCACAATTACATTTAGGCATTTGGCAGACACTTACCCAGAGTGACTTACAAAAGTGCTTAGGTTTTCGTAATTGGATAGATCCTTACAGCGGGTTACTAGGTTACTAACTAAGTGCCATTAGTCAAACACTGTTGGGAAGTTTTTTTTTTTTTTTAGTCATCGTTTAAAGGTCAAGACTGTTTTTGACAATAACCAAGTGTCTTCTTGTAATGTGCAAGTGGTGCTTGAGAATAATTGTGTGTACAACTCCCACAGACAGATATGTCTCTTCCACATGTTGGAGACAAGTTATCCATTCATTTTCAAGGCATTCCACTTAAAGAATGTTTGTGGGAACTACTGCAGTGGGCTCCAAGCCACTTCAGCCGGGAATGTTCACGGACAAATGGGCTTCTTTAAAACATCTGCACCGTTCAAATGTTTTACTACGGCTAAGTCTCATCACTGTAGTGTGCTTGAAGTCTGTAAATGTCAATCAATTTTATGCCCTCATTTACAAGAAATTTCATCACGAGTCCCGGTTTGACCTGAACACCCCTCGTAAAAACATATTGTCGCTCTGAATCTGACCTTTGTTTCATCCAGTTCTAGTTTCCTGAGAGCTCTTCTCACATAGTCCACAAAGGAGGATGTTTTGGAATAAAGGTTCCCCACTCGCTTCTCACTGCCAACAAGAAAGCCATCAGAACGATGCTGCAAACATGTCGTTAATATCATGATTTTATCAAATTCGGCTTTATAATCTCATTGGCTATAAGCCATGGTCAAATCTGTCAATACACGTACACATGATCACATCACAGCAGTTCAATTTTGTCTTGATGCAGCAGGTTTTATTCCAATAAAATTGTTACACTTAAGTCATTGTTCTGGAAACGTAACACCTTAGTCTTTCCAGGTGAGGTTTTAGGACAACCTTATCCTGTAATAAAACAACTGTACACACTTTCTTACATTTAATCCTGTTTAACATTGAAGTCCTGGTGCTTTCTTAATTTTTCAATAGTGGACCCAGAGAATAAGAAGAAATTTATGCATAAGCCTGTGCTATATGTACCTCTTATGGGCATCATAGTGATCCTGTAAAATAACATGAAAAACAGCCCGATAGAAGAGTGATTCCATAGGAAGCTGAAAAAGAGAAGTGAACAAGGCAGTTAGAAAATATATATATATATATATATATATTTTTTTTTTTTTTTTATTATACAACAGCACCAAAAACTGATGAATATTCATATCCTTTCACTGCACTGTAAGAGAAGGACTGGTATTCAGCATGTTCTTTTCACCGTCACATAAAATCTCTCCTCATTTGCTTAATGGAGACTTAATAATGAGTTACTCACCCCTCCTCCAACTGTTACCCTCTCGAGAGCCTATAAATAAAATAAGAATACCTGATGTACAAAGGTATTACAGCATTGAGAGCAATTCAAGGATAATTCAATCCTATCAGTGGAGCAGTGATACTTAAAGCCAACTGTTTTCTTTTCCAGACTTACAAGACATGCAGACATCCTGGCGTTCCGCCCGCAGAAGCACGCCTGCTCCCGTAGATACTGGCTCATGGGAAATCCATACACACCACTGTCACACTCTGGTCGAGAGCAATTCATGGAACAGAAAACAGAAAATGCGGAATAAAAAAATATAAAATTGTATAAAGTAAAACTTATCCACACTTTATGTATTTGTCCTTAAAAAAAATTCATCATTTTGCATCTCCTTACTTTTACATCTCCTTCATTTTTAAATACACATTATTCAGCCATGAATGCACCGCGGCCTCCACTTTTTCATCAGCTGTGAATCTCAATAGTAGTGAGCCAGTGAAAGTCTAATGGACAGTGTGAACAGAGGTGTGCAGACATCATGCAAGATCACAACACCCTTGGATAGCATTCATCTGCATTTAGTCTGAATAAGCATCTCACTGTAATGAGCACTGTTGATTGTTGAACCTTTTTTCTGATGATGTTCCAATACTGGTCCCTTGGGAATCCCAGAAAACTGTAAGCATCAATTTTCCAGCTGATGGTTGACTTTGACTTTTGAACTCCTTCTTGGTCATACTCTGCCATTTACACTCAGGCTCAAAGTGATGAATCCATGTCTCGTCACCATTAATAGTTATTTTCTTACAGTATCGGATATTCAGACGCTTCTGTTTATGCTCTTCTCTTATTAGCCTTAAATGGAAAACGCTGCTAAGATAGTGCGGCCAGATAAGAACAGAAGTTTTAATTACGAATAATTTTTGACTCAACCTCGTACATAATTACTTCGCTGCAATAAAAGTCGGATTCAGGTTTCTCTAAAAAAAAAAAAAAAAAAAAAGGGTAATTTTTTTTCTCTCATTGGATCATGGAGCATGAAAGTACACATACTTAGTGTACAAAAGATATTAAATGTATCATGAGATTGTCCAAAAGCTACTCCAGACACTCTACCTGACAGTATATAAGAGTCTTTAGGACAATCCGTGAGACCATGAGTACATGACAGCCCGTGAGAAACTCAATGCGAAGGTCGAAGAGATGTTTCATGAGATGCTCCTTGACTTGCTTCTTGAGGTGCTCCATTAGCAGGTCTATAACATGCCTCATATCCTCCATTAGACACTCCATGAGATGTGCCACAAGATCATACGTAAGAGTTCATTTCATGCATGAACCATTTCATGAGATGCTCCATAAGTCTCCTTGAGATGCTCCTTGAGTCGGCCCATTAAGCACTCCACGAGATGGTCCATGAGACACTCAGCATGCTTCATAAAATGTTCCATGAGATACTCAGTGAGATACTTTAAAAAATATTCCATGAAGCACCCTATAAAATTGTCCCTAAGCCATTTAGTGAAATCATAAAGACCACTCTCACACTCTGGTCAAGAGCGATTCATGTAACAGGAGACAGAAATTGTAGAATAAGTGAATACACTGTTAGTGTATACTGTATATGCAAAACTTCCCATATTTTAAGAATGAAACCTGAAAAGCAAAGAAGTTATTTACTTATACTAGGGTTAGTTATAAAATGATCCCCACTCTGGCTGTAGAATTTATTTCAGTTTTTACCTTTTTTATTTTAACTTTTAGAAAAGACAAATAAATTAACATAATCTCCCGCTTTTCACTACACTTTGGCCGTCTTCTTGGTCTTGGTCATACTCTGTCTGGCTCGTAGTGATGAATCCATGTCTCATCACCAGTAATGATTCTCTTTAAGAAACTGTTCAAATGTATCAGGAGATTGTCCATAAGCCACTCCATCAGATGCTCCATGAGACACAGTGTTTAACAGTCCATGGGATGGTCCATTTGTCAATCCATGAGACACTTCGTGCATGACCATCCACAAGAAAGTCAATGGGAAGATCCAAGAGATGTTTCAGAGGTTTCATGAACATGAAGCTACAATGTGTTCCATAAGCAGGTCCATACCATGCCTCATCCCATGCCAGGAGAGGTGCTACAAGATGTCACATGAGATCATTTTCATTTTGCAGTTCATGAGATGATTCATGAGATATTTCATCGTAGACATTACACTCCACGAAATGGTCCATGGGATGGTCAATAAGACAGTCTAAATGCTTTATGAAATGTTTCATGGGATTCTCAATAAGATACTCTAAAACACAGTCCATGAAACGATCCATGGTTAGCTAAGCCATTTAATGAGACATCACATGAGAGGCTCCATGAGATATGGACATTGTTTTTCATAGCAGTAGTCTCAGGGTTACAACCAATGTCCACGTCTCATGGAGCCTGTCATGGAATGTCTCATAGAGGGTCTCACTAAATGGACATTGGTTGGAACCCTGAGATTCCTGCTATAAAAAGCAATGTCCATGTCTCATGGAGCCTGTCATGGGATGTCTCATAGGAGGTCCCACTAAATGGACTTTGGTTGTAACCCTGAGACTACTGCTATGAAAAACAGTGTCCATGTCTCATGGAGCCTCTCACGGGATGTCTCATAGGAGGTCCCACTAAATGGACATTGGTTGTAACCCATGTGTGTGCACATATACCCATATGTATATACACAGAATTTTCATACAACTTTTTCTTTACACGTTCATGAACCTTGTTAAACTTTAGAACAACTGAATAGAAGAAGGAATGTGACCTGAACATCATAGCACTGGTCTGATTAATTCTGTTTTCGCTCTCTTTGTTGTTGTTGGCTCTTCCAAAGCTGTGCTCGGATTGGAGGTAAGTAGCGCGGGTAGAGACAGAGCTGCTAATGCCAGGATTTCTCTCAGTGCACCCTAAGGGCCTGCTACTGAGAGAGCTCCATTTAGTAATGTACAACCTCTTCCCAGGAACGACAGCATTGTGTGACAGATGGATGTTATTATAATGTGTAATGTCTATATGCCCAATGAGAACTCGACTACTGAGTCAACTCAACTACTTATATTTCCCTAGTGTAATTAATAAAGCATGAGTGCCTTGTAGACAGCCCTTCGAAACAATTTTATTTGTCTGCAAAGACAATCTATGTTGGTTAATTAGTAAGAAATATGAATTGCTCAACCAAGCATCAGGCATTTCAACATAATTACATATTATAAATCACGGAGCTGGTCATGATGCCTGGCGCTGGATTGCATCCACTGAGGTAACCGCAACGCCGTATGATTGGAATCGACTCTCTGTATGTGACCAGTAGGTGAAAGTACACTTACCCTGGGCATCTTCATCAAACTCCTCAGAAAGCAGGTGGTAGCAACAGCCCACACTGCACACGGCCTGAAGCTCCTGTTTGGCCCTGAACATGCGCAGTGTGCTGGGAGCCAGATCTCCACATGTATGCAACCCCACCAAGACTGCATTCTGGAAACAGGGAGATGGGGAGAGAGGAATTCAGAGTATTTGTCAGTTCCCAGCATAGCTCACGCACCTCGATCAATCATTCCAGAGCTTGGATTCCCATAAACCATGCAATAATCGTGATTAGAATAACTATGGGGTAGCTTATTGTTATAGCACCTCAGAGGAATGAAAAAAATACCAGATGCATATTTTGGTGCAAATTGTGTAGTTTGGTATTTCTCACCCCTCACCTCCAGCTCTCTAATAAGTGTCCTAAGCTCCGTTTCGGCCGTAACATAAGACGTCAGAGGCGAGTACAGGTTTTTGGTGTCACTGATGCCTTTTCCCTCGCGCGCCTTCCTCTCCAGGTTCTCTCTCTTCCTCCTCTCTCTCTCCTCTTCGCTCAACTGATTAGGGGGAACCCGAGGAGAGGCTTGCTCCACGATATCAGGCGCCAACACTGTAAAAAAAGGGTCCTCTAAATCAGCACTGGCTAATTCTAATTCTCTAGGGATGCTCAGAGCCGAGAGAGAATCCATGCACAGATCTGGTGAAGAAGAGCACTGCACTTCATCCATGTCATTACTTCTGCCTACTGTGATATGCTTTTTCGTTTCACTTTCTTTCAAATTATTCTCTTCTTCCTGCTCTTGAGAAAGTCTGATTATCTGATGGCTTTGCATCCTCTCTTGTAGTTCAACGACATTTTCGTTCCTGTCTCTCGTTTCTTTATTTGGAACTTCCTGGTTAGGGCTGGGTTGACTGTGTTTTTGGTAGGCTCTGGAAAACCTCTTCAGTTTCCTGTTCCTTTCTTTAGCACCACGCGTGTTTGTGCTGGAACAGTCAATGCCAAACACTTGCAGGCTGTACTGCAGGGATAGGAAAGAGCAAAGGTAACCTTTACCCGAGCCCACGTCAATAACCTGAAAGAGAGGGAGGGAGAGAGAGAGAGAGAGAGAGAGAGATGAGAAAAAATTAAAAAAGAGATACAGTGGGGCAAAAAAGTATTTAGTCAGCCACCAATTGTGCAAGTTCTCCCACTAAAAAAAGATGAGAGAGGCCTGTAATTTTCATCATAGGTATACCTCAACTATGAGAGACAAAATAAGGAAAAAAAATCCAGAAAAACATATTGTAGGATTTTGAATGAATTTATTTGGAAATTATGGTGGAAAATAAGTATTTGGTCAATACTTTGTTATATACCCTTTGTTGGCAAAGACAGAGGTCAGACGTTTTCTGAAAGTCTTCACAAGGTTTTTACACACTGTTGCTGGTATTTTGGCCCATTCCTCCATGCAAATCTCCTCTAGAGCAGTGATGTTTTGGGGCTGTCGCTGGGCAACACGGACTTTCAACTCCCACCAAAGATTTTCTATGGGGTTGAGATCTGGAGACTGGCTAGGCCACTCCAGGACCTTGAAATGCTTCTTACGAAGCCACTCCTTCGTTGCACGGGCAGTGTGTTTGGGATCATTGTCATGCTGAAAGACCCAGCCACGTTTCATCTTCAATGCCTTTGCTGATGGAAGGAGGTTTTCACTCAAAATCTCACGATACATGGCTCCATTCATTCTTTCCTTTACACTGATCAGTCGTCTTGGTCCCTTTGCAGGAAAACAGCCCCAAAGCATGATGTTTCCACCCCCATGCTTCACAGTACGTATGGTGTTCTTTTCATGTCCTCCAAACATGACAAGTTGAATTTTTACCAAAAAGTTCTATTTTGGTTTCATCTGACCATATGACGTTCTCCCAATCCTCTTCTTGATCATCCAAATGCTCTCTAGCAAACTTCAGATGGGTCTGGACATGTACTGGCTTAAGCAGGGGAACACGTCTGGCACTGCAGGATTTGAGTCCCTGGCGGCGCAGTGTGTTACTGATGGTAGCCTTTGTTACTTTGGTCCC
>JAQQZS010000004.1:7960072-7974720 GCA_030068045.1 Platyallabes tihoni | reverse complement strand
ACACGCGGATTTGGGGGGACATGTCCCTTCCGTCCCCCCCGGGATTTACACCCCTGGAATGTGTTCCATAGGGTCTTAAGTCTGTAGATCTGACACCCAATATTATTAATCTTGGTTTTAACTTCTTACTATACAGACTGAACGCCACTCCTTAGCATTGAGTCCATAAAATCATACTTTGGTTTTATTCCATACAGTAGCTGCATTAACAGCAGAAGAGATAAAATCAGGTCAGCACTCAGTCTTCAGAAAGTCTCTTAATGATCCTCAGTCCATTATGTAACTCACACAACATGTGTCCTGAGGTAGCACCTAGTCAATCTGCTCTAAAAAAAAAAAAAGATCAACACTCATATTCACATTCTCATATTACGTCTGTCAACCCACACACTTGTGAACACAGAATATTCGTACCTTAATCAGGCAGGAGTTGGTCACTACTTGTTTCGGGTCCACGATATCCACCAGTGGTTCCATCATGGCCACGTTGCGAATGCAGGTCATGTCAAAACCGTAAACATTCTCCCACCCTAGGAGTCAGTTGGAGACACGGTCATTACTATGTAAGGAATGAAACACTTGTGGGTGCTGGTACTGTATAGTTTTCTTGATCATCATGTTTTTGTCTCTGGTTTTCGAGCTGTTGACTTTCTGTCTGGCATCCGTTTTTGTTCTTCCTGTATCATCTGTTTTCCTGTTTTGGTTCACTGCCATTATTCTCATTTCTATTTTGTTCAGCGTTAAAGAGTCTTTTGTTATGTTACCTGCTGTTATCCCGTTTTCCGTGTTTTGTTTCGTCATTATCATTATAACTAGGACTAACTAGGACTAGTTATAGTTCCTAGTCCTAGTCACAGTTAACCATAGTTAAGCCATAATTTTAATGTTTGTGTTTATGTCTCCTGTTTGTTTTCAATTCAATTCAATTCAATTTTATTTGTATAGCGCTTTTAGCAATTGTCATTGCCTCAAAGCAGCTTTACACAATCAAAAGAATTATTTTTGTGTTTTGAGCACAATGTTTCAGCTTCACTAGAATAAACAACAAAAGGGTTGTGATGCCAGGCTGGGCATGTCAGCATTTGGCTTTGATCCTTTTCCTGAGATCTTCCCTGAGTTCCTGAGACTTATGCATGTGCAACTCAATTCAATTCAATTTTATTTATATAGCGCTTTTAACAATGGTCATTGTCTCAAAGCAGCTTCACAAAAATGACAGAATTTTTTTTTTATTATTATTATTTTATTTTTTAAAGAATGTGCAAAGTGCCTCTGACGGGATAGAATTTACCCCCACTGATTTTTTTTTTCTACAGAGCCAGTTTTGCAGGGTGAGCTTGGCCGAACATAAGCCAGTTGAGTGGCCGTGGGCACACTGCCCATTTATGGGCATATTTATATGTCTCACAGCAGCATTCCAGTCTAGGAAATGGAGTGGAGTTTATACAACTAATGAAAAGGGTGTTTCATTTAAAAAGGTATGAGTCTCTCCAAGAAACATTTTGGGATGGAATCTACTGTAATCTAGAGCAATGACTGGTGAGTACCCAAGAGCAACAGAGTGCATAGGAACTGCATAGGATGGTTCTGAGTCTGACACGCAAAGGGCCCAGAAGGAGGCAGAGAGCACAGCTCTGCTGCAAACCATGCTGCCTGCTCAGTATCCTGTGGAGGATGATGAAGTGGCCTCCTACTTCAGGTATGAATCATGATCTGTTCCATGTTATGAGATGCCTGTATCATGTCCCATTACATGATATGTGATCCCTGAACTATGCCATGCTCTGCCTGACGTATGCTCTTTTCTGTCTAAGAGACACCCTGTCTTTCCCAGCTAGACCGTGCACCATCCCAACCAAACCCCTCTAGTGCCAAAGACACTTCGACTTCAGATCACAGCCTGCTGTTCTCCATTAATATTGTCCTTATTGTCTTCAACTGTTGTGTTTTATTAGTTTGTCTATTTAAATTTAGTATTACTTTTAGTTAGGTCCTAGCTGTCTTGTGTCTGTTGTTGTTCTTTCTGTTACTGTTACCCAGTTTTGGTTTACTGCTGTTATTCTCTTTAATAGAGTTTTTGAACATCCATTTATGGTGACATACTGTAGAGCGCACAAGCACATTACTTACAGTGATATGAATTATGGTCATACATGATGTTCTAGGACACAAAAAAGAATTTTCAGCAGTGCTCTGGTACACATCCATTATAAACAAAGTGTAGGTTCAAGTAACAGTAGCAAATGTGAAAGCAGAGTGGAGCAGGAGGAGGAGAGGAGGTGCGAGCACTTGTGTAATGTGTCAATGTGTGAAATACGGATGCTAACATTGAGATTCTTTGGCAGAGTCATCAGTCCTGAGCATATGCTATAAGTAGGTATGATGATCTGATTCCATCTGTTTGACATCTACTGGGAGAACCATTGAAGTATAACAAATAAAAATTAGTAATCATTCCTCCTTTTTCTTGTAGGAATTGGCACACGGCTGTATTGAGAAAATAAAAATACATCCAAAAATCCAGTTCTTGAATTGGCTTATTCTTTAATGGGTTAACTATTAAAAATGCTCTGGATCAGTTTGACCATATGGTGTATTCTTGTTGAGTATGTTTAGCTCTTTGCTAGAAGGGAATGTTTTCCCCAAGGCTGGGGGGCTGTATAGTGTTTAAATGTTAAACTGGATATGTGAAAGCGATGTCATGTACTGTATGTCCACATGGGATGAGGTGGATAAATGAAAAAAGTGGGTGCCATAGATGGTTTTTGTTACAAGCCAGAGCACCATGAGGCATTCTGAGAACAAGAAACTGACACCATCTGTTGTGTGCGCAAGGAGACATCACTGTCCCCTCTCTCCCCAAACATTTGATTAGTTATGTTTTTTTTCCTGATTTGTGGTTTTCTTGCTTAGTAGACAAGCCCAACCCAGAGCTCATGCTGGATAAATAGTATTAGGTTTCCTCTGGACAACCCTTAATTAGTGAGAAACCCTACTGTAATCTTTATTACGGGATCTTTAGTCACTTCTCTATCTGGCTTGATTTATTCATACGTTAATTAAATGGTGTACTGGGTTTGGTGTGTGTGTGTATATACTTACAGTGGATTTTAAAGTCTTTGTATTGTCTATCCTCTATGGCTACCACATATAGTGTTGCTCTATCTGGGAACATGAACCCTCCAGGCTTCTGAAAAAGGTCAGGATCATATCACTTATGTCACCAAACAGTTATGATATTTATTTCACACAACTACTATATCGAAATACCATTATACAACAAGTAGTTCCGATCGAGTAATCTCATTGAACAAGAGGCTATTTAGGATTAATCCCTGTAAACGTAGAAGTCAGCTCATATTCTAAAGTGGAATAAGTGGACATATAAAGAGAAACTTTGCACGACTGTCCAGAACTACCATGGTTTATTCTCTTCACCGTGTAGCTACATACAGTAGTACTGGTAAGAATTTAAAACTACTTTCACCTCTATTGGTCACCAACTCTGCCAGTCACGGAAGAATATTGCAAAAGCAAAATAACTGGTTAAATAAACAAACAAATCATAATCTGTTGATAATAAATTATGTGTGTGGAACTGTTGTATAAAAGCAATATCATATTCCAGGTCGTGTCTTCGGTCGCATCACAGCCATGCTGATATTCAGTACAACAGCGCTTCATCTTGTGTGATATTGCTTAATTATCATGTGCATTCAAACTCTCAATCCCTCTTTTGTGCACAAAACACACTCATCACTCTGATATATGCAGCAAATACTTATGACTTCAACTGGATTTTCTGTAATGATTCATACTGTGTACATCAGGCATATAGATATACTGTATGAACCCTAACAGTATCTAACAAAAATTTTAATCAGACTAAATGAAAACAGAACCTCATTTTCATTTATACAGTGGTGAGAAAAAGTATGGGAACCTGTTGGAATTTTGTGGTTTTCTGTATTAATTTGTAATACTATACCTAGATCCTCTGAAAGTTCTTTTGGGCGAGGCATGGCTCCCGTAATTCTTGTGCGTATTCTTCTCAAGCTCATTTTCGCAACAAGACAACAGGTATGCTAATGCAATTAGCTTTTATAAGGTCATTAACTCAAGGATTCACATACTTCTTCCACTAGCACTATGAGGTTTTTATGCTACATACAGTAAAGACAAGAAAGATCTGAATTTTTCGTTATTATTTTGGGGACATTATATTTGTCAATACCGTTGACTTAGATGAAGATCAGATCACATTTTATGATCAATTAATGCAGAAAAATGAATTAATTCTTAAAAACTACTGTGGTCTCACAATAGATTCCCATTTTTTAATAAATGTTAATAAAAGTTTAGACAGTAAATCATTTGTTCTACTATTATAAAATTGCAAGTTAGAACCTTAATGATGGCCTGGAATTGATCGGGACTGAATTGGGGAGAAAAATGAGCAGGAAATAAAAAGCCCACTGCACCTTCCACGCATAAGTTACACATCAGGTCAATTCAACATGCACAAAACATATAACCGGATTCAGATAGTGAAACTAGTCATGCACAAAGGCTTAAAATGGCTGTTATTCTTGCATTTAATAAAGTACTGAAAGCATGTTAACTCATACTGTTCGACAGAAATTTCATTCAGATTGGCCCCGATTGCTATACACATCTACGTGATCATTTTTGTCACTTCTGATACAACTATCAGTGAACTTATTTAACTGCTGTGTGTGAACATACAGTAGCTACTAACCAGCCATTTGTCTCTGGCGTAAATGACAGTCTTCAGCATGGACTCGTAAAAAAGGCAATATCCCATCCATTCCGAAACAATAATGTCCACCTGATCCACAGGCAGTTCTGTCTCCTCCACTTTCCCTTTAAAGATGGTAATGACTGCAATATAATAACACACATATACACAAGAGATACACATTATGCAAATTATGTTAAGCCTGTGTTACAATTATGTAAAGCCTTTGTGATATAAAGGTTAGCTGAACTGCTTTTGCCCTCTGCAAAATTAAATAGAGAGGGAAAAAAACTGTGAAAGTTTATGCATGAAATCTGATCTCTCTTTTTTTTTTTTTTAAGTTCACGGTCAGCTTTTGCTGGACTCCATTTATTTTGTCTGCCAGTTTTGTCTGACAAGCTGCCAGTCTCCCATTACTAATTGCAAAGCAATACAGTGCTGAGAGACTAGTGTGTGTGTGTGTGTGTGTGTGGTGTGGTGTGTGTGTGTGCGTGCGCGCACTGCACTGATTCCTCTCCTGTTGACTCAGGCTTTACCCGCCACTGTTTTAATCAAGACTGTTGAGGACTGATTTAAACAACTGTCACACCACAAGATGTGAGTAAGGAAGTGAGCGCTTTTTCCTGTGTAACAGAACACCGATTGCTTAAATGCAAGTAGGTCACACTTTTTCGCTTAATAGAAAAAAAATCTGTGTAAATAAGACAGAAAAATATCACAGTCACTTTATATATGTGGATATGTGAATCATTACACTTTCAGGCACATTTGCACACCCCCTGGACATTTCTATTTATATTCAATTTTTCCCACACAACAATTCCATAAATTCTATATTTATATATTGTACAGCTGTTTTTCTTATTTTTCTATATTTTCTATATTTTTCTATATTTTCTATATTTTTCATATATTTTTCTTACATTGTATATTTTGTACTGTACAGTTCTTTTATTTTATATTGTATTTTATTATTTCTTAGTTAAATGTACCTTCTATTTTCTTTTTCATATTTATTTCCTATTCATAGTCTTTTATTTTAAGGTCAGGGGCAGTTGTCTAAGCATTTCACTGCATATTGCACTATGTATGACTGTGTATGTGACAAATAAAATTTGAATTTAAAGTACACTAGCCTTTATTAATAAATGTACAAGAGTTATGCAAGTCAAACCAAGACTTCTGAATGTGCAAAATGACAAAACACAGTAAGAATGCTCTTTATTTCTCTATACAGTATAATCCTCTGCTACACTAATGAACTTATCCCAGTGATTGGATATCATTACGATCAGACTGCCTGCTTCATGTCTGCAATGCTGGCCTCCCAGGAACTCCCTAAATGGCAAAGACATGTGGAAATTGCTTGGAGCGAGGTCAGGACCATGCAGGGCTTGTACAGTAGTAATAACTCTCAGTCAAGATTCTGTAATGTGCAAGTGGTGTTTGTGAATGATTGTGTGTACAGTTCCCTCAGACAGATGAATATATTCCATCTATGGCATCCCATGCAGTGAATGTTCTTGGGAACGAATGCAGCTCCAATGGATGCTCCAAGCCACCTCAGTCAGGATTGTCATTCGTGGACTAACAGCCTTTGTTAAAATCTTTCCACCACTGAAATGTTAAGAAATGTTAATGTCTGCAGTTAAGAGTTTCATTACCATACTGTGCTTAAAGTATCTAAATGGTTGTTGTTGTCTCAATGTGACCTACCATATATATTTTTAACCAAATACTTTAATCAAATTAAACAACACACAATGGTTTTTACACAAGATGGTTAGCTTTTACCATTGTCCAGGTGGTTAGATTTGATGATTTTCCCTGAGTACTCAAGAAAAAAAAGATCTATCCAATGACGGACACTTAAGCACTTTTGAAAATCGCTCTGGATAAGAGTGTCTGCCAAATTCCTCAATGTAAATGTAAATGTTGATTGGTTTTACATCCTTCAATACAGGTTCCAGTTTGACTTGGATATCCCTTGTATAAAGTTAACATTATTAAAACACAGAATACAAAACAGTTTCACCAAACTGTGCTAATTCTCCATGCCTACTGGAAATCACAATGGTGAGACTAGAATGTGTGAAAAATTGAGTCCTCTTGTGTTTGGGCTGTTTCTATAATTATTAGGCTTTGCTGTATTCTACTGTGGCATGATGGTGTTATTCAATGCCAATTATTGTGGGTGGAATCCTTTCTGCTAAATTAAGACAAATTTCAAAGCCTAACAAAACCTGTTGCCGATAGATGTGAATTTGAACATTTGCCTACTTTTTATGTGCATTTTAACTGTAGCCTATTAGCCTTTTTTCATTTTTCCTTTCCCATGCAGTTAACAACAATCTGTTTTGTTTTTTTTTTGTTCTAAATATTCTTGAAAACCCTCTGCCCCAAGACCTACATGACAAAACATTGTCAAGCTGGTTGGGTCATTTCAGCAATATGAATGAGGTGTTTGTCCTTGTGTGTATATCTAACACATTTTTAAATTGAAGCTCTCAAAGTGAGCTGATATTTATATTTTTAACCAAATACATTAATCACATTAAATAACACAATTTTTTTTGACACATGATGCTTAGCTTTTACCATTGTCCAGGTGATTGGATTTGATGATTTTCTCTGAGTACTCTGATATACTTGAGCATTCAATCTGCAAAAAAAGATGTAGAAAATTTGACAAAAATTAGTGTTACATGTTTTATTGGCTTACTGCTATTAACTGCAAGAATATGTCAAACTCTGGTCTCAAATCACCACTTCTTTTTATAATTAAACCGGTTAAATGCTTTCTGTACAAATAAAAAAGTGTCTCTGTAAAGACACAGTCTCATTCATAAATTTCTCTGCAATAACCAGCCAGATGCCTGTGAAAATACATCCTGTGACTACTTTAATAGATTCACCTGCTCATTCATGCAATCAGCAATCAGCAATTAGATAAGTAGAGTATTTCAGAAACTGCTGATCTCCTGGGATTTTCACACACAACTGGCTCTAGAGTTTATACACACACACACACACACACACACCAAAAAAGGAAAGGCTATAGTAACTCAAATAATGGCTCGTTCCAACATTTCCTGCTTTTCAGCTGTGCAGTGCTGGAGAGTCTGTTCCTACTTTATCCTCAGATTCCTGGTCTTGGCTGACAGTAGTGGAACTGAAGTGGACTTCTGTGCTCGCAAGCCATCCTCTGCAAAGTCTGACATGCAGTGTGTTCTGGGATGCCATTCTTTCCTCTCCAAGTTGACATTTGCGTTATCTTAGCCCTCCTGTCAGCTCAAAATAATCTGCTCATTCTACCCTGACCTCTCTCATCAACAATGCTGCTCACTGGATCTTTTTTTTTTTTTTTTTAGATTGTTGTGTGAGAAAATCCCAGGAGATCGACAGTTTCTGAAATACTCACACAAGCTCATCTGGCACCAGAACTTCCATTCCTGACAATCATTTTCTTTTTGGTTTCAGTGAAGTTCAGCTCATAGTTGTTATAAATATGCTTTAAGGTGATGAACTGAATAAGAAGCTCTTCTCTCTCCCACACACTCACCCACTCACATTTGCAGATTTTTTTTTTTTTTTAGAACTCTAGAACTAATGCAATTTCTCTGTTCTAATCTGAGCTACTCCATTGTGTAGAAGTGTTTAGTGCTGAGATGAAGCTGAATTCTCACCCCATAGACATGCTTGGCTCCTGCTTTAGCAGCAAACATGGACAGGATCCCCGTCCCACTGCCCACATCTAGAACGATCTTGTCCTTAAAAATGTGTTTATTGTGGTACATGGAGTTCCTGTAGGTCAGTGTTCTCACCTCGTCCTTTAACATCTCCTGTGTGTCAATAGAAAATTTTAAAATAGAGTGTGATTCTGACCTCAAAGTGGGTGATTTTCTTATAATGTCACATCCCTATAATGTCACATGTCATATCCACATCCACATCCAAACCATTTAATTACTTTATTCATTATATTTTTATTTATTAAAGAAACCATATCATTCAACTGTTTGTAGTTGAGTTTACATCCTGTTATTCCGTCACACAGCTTGCCTGTATACAGCTTTACCTCCAAATGGCCCAACACATTTTTCTTTGAAAAATGCTAAATGTATGCCACTGCTTAGAAAAAGCAGTGTAAGAAGACCCATTCAAAGCATAGACTCTCAGTTTTTCAGTTCAATCTTGCTGCATGACTATAGTGTGACATGTAGGACACCATGTACTGTATCACTGCTTTTTCTTTTTTAGAGAGTGCGACCAGTATCTATTATCACCCTGTTGGGATTAACTGATACACATCTCTCTTTTCTTTTTCTTCCTCTTCCCTGTCCTGTTTTTCTCCATTATCAGGAATAGCTCCTTTATCTGCAGACAATTTGACCTGACCCAAAAAAATCAACATGTACCTATTTCATACTGCATCACAGATGTGTATATTTTCTTAAAGTGGATGTTTTTTTTCTTCTATGAATGTGAGTAGGTTTTTATTAGGTGGGCTAGAATCACTAATATATTTAAAGATTAAATCAGACTAAGTTGTAGAACAGATTAGTAAATATATTTAAGTAGTAAAATATGTAACAATTTAAGGTTCAGATATATGATGACAATAAAATCACAATACCTACTGTAAATGCTTAACAAAACATGAGAAAGTAGCCCATTTGAAAACCTCTGGAAAGGTGTGAATTCTGTCAATTCTATGTTTTTATTTAACTTCTTATATATTAAATAATATGATATAATTATATATGAAATATATGAAATAATCAGCTATTTTATAAGATATTTAACAAGCACATTAAAGTACAATTAAACAACCATTATTTTTTAAAGAAAAAAATCCAATTCTAATTTTGAAATGGGAGTGGCTAATGTAAAAAAAAAAATACTGACATTGCCCACAAATCCATTCTGATAGGGGAACCCTTGGTAGCTTCAGTGATTCCTTGAAGAGGGAAAGGCTGAAGAACCCTTAAGTGTACTTTAGCAGCGTAAACATCTGATTTAGTAGCTGTATCTGTATTTGCAGCGTAAACATCTGATTTAGCTCATTGACTCACAATGATGTCCTTCAAAATATAATATCGATTTTGTCACAATATAATTTTTCACAGGGAACTCTACATACAACTCCACTGAAAAACAAGTTAAATCAAGCCAATATAATTTTATACTGTGTACCTCATGAATGCCAAAGTGGGCATATGAGTCGAAGTAGTAGTCTCGTGAGGTCATTTCCTCTGGATTGAGAAGTTTGGCCATTTTACCACGTCCAGGGCAGGTGGACAATGCTGAGACGTGTGGGGTATGAGGGGGACAATGGACGTGATGAACTGAGGCCTTGAGCTTAGGCACAGGGGGAGGCTGTGATGAGGGAGGATTGCCAGTGCACTGCTGCTTCTGCTGCTGCTTCTGCTAGAGCAAACAATAGAGTTAAAACAATAATTATTACTTTTTTTTTTTTTTTACTAACTTTAAACTTGGGTCATTACATAGGCCTCCTGACCAGTGTTCTTTGATTTCCACTGGTATGGTGTATAATAAGGCATCTTATTGGCTTATACTGTAAGTTAGAACTGCTTTTTTTAACTACACTATTACACTAGGATGGCATGGTGATTGAGCAGGTAGTAGTGCTGCCTCTGTGTGACCATATCCGCTGGGTTCTCTGATTCCCAAAAACATACTAGTACATGGACTAGCTATGCTGAATTACATCAAAGTGTGAACATGTTTGTGCTTTCGTCCTTCAATAGACAGGCATCCTATCAAATCTGTATTCCCACCCCATGCACAGTGTTCCCAGCATTGGCTCTGGAGCCACGACAATCCTGATTAGGATAAAGTGCCTACTGAAGAGTAAATGTATGCATAGTGTTTGTGGTTTTAGGGCAGCAGGAATAAGCACAGAGGATAACTTCGCCTCCTCACTGCTCCTGGGTCCTTGGTTTGGTTTTGAGGTTTGCTTGTTCTCTCTGTGATTTGTTCAAATTTTCTTTTTTTTTCTATCTGGATTCCTCCAACTTCTTAAAAATATTCCAGTTTGTGGATTACACTTGACCAGGATAGAAAATGGTTTGTTAGGATTAAGAAATAAAAGCAATGCGTAACCCCGTGCATACAATGTTCTGAACGTGCAGTTAGAGATGGGATGAGCCCCTGAGAATCTACTACACTGGCGGCTCCTTCACTGCAGCACCAAGGACAGCGCTCACATCAACGCCGGCTTTTCGTAATAGAGACGATTTTTTTTCTCCCTCCCATCATCGATCGCCATAAGTACCGACTGCAGGGAAAATAAATCCTGCAGATTTATCCGTGCTTTTTGTGTTTTCTTTTCTTGAAACACGAAATGGAGCGTCGTCGTCTGAGGCCAATAGTCGGGTGTCCTTTTTGACCGCGCGCTTTGTAACCTCAGTCCACGCGTGTTTTATAGCCTACGGCCACATTCTGCTATGTGCATTTTTTTAAATAAAAAATAAAAATGCACTTTTTCTAGCCTGTTTGTCATCAGCACATCCCGGCTGTATGACTGTTATCCCTCCTCTCTAGATATCGCATGCAACCCTGCACGGCTTTTCTGCTTTCTGCATTCCTAGCCATTTAAATTCGGCGCTTAGACATTTCCGAACTCATCCGAACGCGTAGCTCGAGAACACGATTCGCATTGTTTTAATCGCAGTGCACTCGGTGTCACGAGGACCGATCGGTTATACAAATGCATGTTCGAAACTCACCTCCGAGCTCTCAGCCTCCGCCATCTTTCTGCGCAGGAGCAGGCACCGTGATGAGTGCCTCAGTCCCATATGAGCCAACGGGATCCGATCAACTCGAAAAAAAGCACAAAAAATCCTATTCCTGTCGTTTATTTTAGTGCAATGCTTCCCTATAGATTTCTTTGCAGAACTTTAGCATACCCTGACGTATAAAATGTGGCATGCAGGTTTAGTTATGCCTAAAAACATACATACGCAAATACTTCTTCTAAATCAAGAATTTGATGAAAAGGACTTTTGAAAGAGGTTTGTTGCTTTGCGTTCTTCCATCGAGACACGAGCCGAGCCACAGACAAGACAAGTCCTGTAATCCATGGTGCAAAGTTAACAGAAAGATCCTAGAAAGCACTTGAAGAAACCAGTTGATCCTGTAAAAAGCCTCAGCAGCAGCCTCAGGGTCTGGCACTGCTGAATCACAGCATCGTTGCGAAGCGCACACATCCCTTACTGTACATATACAGGGATATAATAGACTATTTTATAATACACTCCAAGGTTTTACAGATTGTGTATCCACTCGTGATTCGAGCGCACTGCTTTTCTCTACAGAGACTCCGGGGAAGGGAAAAAAAAAAAAAAGTTCAGCCCCGAATAGACGAAGTTGGCTCTGTGTTGCGCAGGACAGGAGCGGGTTAAAGCGGATGAAGTGCATGGAGATGATCCCGAAACTAAATAGGTGCCTCCTACACGCGCAATGGCACCTCCACCTGCCCACACATCTTCCACACTGACTGAACGCCAAGCGCATTTTCTTCTTTTTTTTCTTTTACACTTAAATGCACCGAGGACATTTTTATTTCTCCTATATAGGGCATCAGCTTTATGTTTTTTGATGTGGTGAGACAGCTAGTCATTTCTGAGCCTGATTTGCGTGTGCAGAATGCACAGAGGTGTTGAATAATAAAAGGCGAGGACACAAGACCATACTCAAACAAAAGCGTAGAGTTATGTCAGTTATCATTATGTCAGATGGTCTGAAAACAAGTAACACTCCAGCAATTCCGTGCGTCTATATTTATCCTCACTGATACTGTATTGTCGGACATCTGGTACATTGAAACAATCACAGATATTTTCTAGCCGGAAGAGAAAAAGTCAAACGTTTTGTTGCTAGAACTAATCTGAATGAGTTCATGTGACATTAGGGAGAATGAAGCTATAAGCTGACAATTAAATTTTGGATTAAAATGACAGTCTATGCACCCTGTCCAGGGTGAAAAAGCATGAAAAATGCGGTCCACATATGTAGTTAAAATGCATATAATACATACAGTACTATGCATTAAGCATTTATTGTAGTGTGTGAGCAAGTGTGTATTGGGATAGACTGGGATTCTGTCAAGGATGTACCCTGCCTCATGCCCGGAGGCCTCCTGTGCTCCTCCCTGCACATTATAAGTGGTATAGAGAGAGTGAGTGAGTGAGTCTTACCATACAAATTTGGAGTGATGGAAATTAAGTTGATATATTGTAATGGAGGCATAAACACCTTACCACTATGGTTCTATAATGTTTTATGGATTCTACTGTGTGTGCATTAAATGATGTTGATGCATGCATGCTACCATTACCTGTCAATTCAGTGTTTCATCAGCCATTCATTGTACCTGTTTTATCCGCTTTCCTACTTCCCACCCACCACCAAACAAACAACCAAACAGAATTTGTTTTATAAATTCAATTGCAAATGTAATGTTGCTTTACAACAGTATCTTGCCATAGTAAATATATAATAGTTTTGAATATTCATCATTCACATGTAAATTACATGTAAATGTGGCTGTAAATAATAGTAGATAAAAAGCATAAAATTGTTTTTTATGTAAAGCTGTGGAGGTACAGTACAGTATGTACTACAAATCCTTCATCCACTCACTATCTTTCAACATCTTACTGATTAAATGCTAAGGTTTTTAACACCTTTTAAATAATCACACTGCTAATACTTTACTAATTTTTAAGTATATTTATGACTGACTCTCCTTTGGTCCTGCTTCACTGCTCAGGACTCCTCATAGAATTCAACCAAAAGATTTCACTGGGTTAATGGTGTTGTTTTGTCTGAATGATTATTAAACAACTGACATTTTAGGTAATGTTTTGTTAGGTCATGTGGCTAAAATTGGAGGAACATGAGCTTACTTGTGTTGGTACAGAACTGACTGCACAACTGCAAATGAGAGGGAATGGAGACAAACAAAGTGTTTACACATTTTATTGTCTACTTGATTGTAGTAATGTCTGTCTTTCTCATTTAGCAGCTTCCTTAACTTCCTAATCAGTTGTAAATCATCTCTTAAACTGGATGATATGGTATAGCTGAGTAATGCGGTGTTTGACTAACATGCAATTCTGCTACAGTATTATTAATGCAATTTCACCATTTAGGATTTTATTGAAACAGTTTCTTTCAAATATGATAAGGCAATGTCTATCAACTTCGTAAAACAAATAAATCAAATGTACAAAGGACTTGTAATAAACTACAGCAATGCTTTATTTAATGTGTATTGTCTTTTTGTTTTGTTTTTTGTTGGGCATTTATATGTGTCGGGATGTTTCTGGACTAAGACAAAAACAATGTGCTATTCTGACGTTTAAGGTTTTGTGGGACTTTGATTTTGACATTTGTTTTATGATGGTTTCTGTTTTACTGTAGTTTATGGATGTCTTGTTATTTTTGATTATCCATATTATGTAAACTTCTAGTTTCACTTTGTTCTCTCTCTAGAGCATTTGTTTATTTTCTATGTTCACCTCTGGTTTGTTATCCTGTTTATCTCCCAGTTTAATTCCTGTTCAGTTCATGGTTGTTACTCATGATTAGGTTTGTGTAATAAACTAATGTCAGTGCGTACATCCTACCTCAGTCCTAATGCCTGAATTCCATTAAAAATTGGC
Organism: Platyallabes tihoni; assembly: GCA_030068045.1. Taxonomy (NCBI): domain Eukaryota; kingdom Metazoa; phylum Chordata; class Actinopteri; order Siluriformes; family Clariidae; genus Platyallabes; species Platyallabes tihoni. The sequence goes on along the minus strand of JAQQZS010000004.1, from coordinate 7,960,269 downwards.
AGATCTTATTACCCTTTGTAAATAAACAGTAACATGTTAGCGTATATTGTATAATTATTATAAAAACAGTTATTCTACAGTCATATACAGTGGAACCTCGGATTACGAACATAACTCGTAATTCCGGAAGTGGGCTCGTATTCCAAAACACTCGTAAACCAAATTTAATTTTCCCATAGGAAATAATGGAAACTCAA
>JAQQZS010000004.1:7914316-7933079 GCA_030068045.1 Platyallabes tihoni | reverse complement strand
CAGCAGCCCCACACATGAATGGTCTCAAGATGCTTTACTGTTGGCGTGACACAGGACTGATGGTAGCGCTCACTTTAATGCATTTCAAGAAGGTAAGGTAAAGCATGATGACCCCACACATGAGAGGTTTGACTTAATGTGATTAAGGTCTGGCCATGAACCCAAAATTTTGATGTTTTGTTCCTTAAGCCATTTAGTTATTACATTTGCCTTATGTGCCAATGTTCTTCATCATGCTGGAAAAGGCATTTTTTGTCACCAAACTGTTCTTGAATGGTTGAGAGAAGTTGCTCTCGGAGGATGTTTATGTACCATTCTTTATCCGTGGTTGTGTTCTTTGGCAAGACTGTGAGTGAGCCAATTCCGTTGGCTGAGAAGCACCCTAACTAGACACCAGACACCACAGCACATCCTAACAGGTCCTGCAGAGCCACACCCTGAGGGGCCAGAAACATCATGTGGCAAAAGGTGAACCCAAAACCTAGTTGGTTTTAACGCAAATGGTTTTAATGTTATGGCTGTTCGGCATAATGGCATAATTACTTTATGCTGTTAGCATCCTTTTGTGGGTCATTTTCAACCAAGTTTGACCTTATCATATATTGATTCATACATGTAATACATACTGTAATGCCAGCTATCAGATGCTAATGAATAAAACAATGCTGTTAAACTCACCTTAACATGTATTTTACAACCAAATCCCCAACCGCCCAAGTGCAAATTGATGTTTTAGCTGTTCTTTGCTGTTGCATCTTTCAGGGTGGCTGTATTACTAAGCTCGAACAGTTCCTGGCTGACCACCTGCTCATCATTGGCGCTGTGGGGATCGGTGTGGCCTGTCTACAGGTAATACTTTATTGATTAGAGCTCTGTATCTTTCTGATTGTTTACAGCTGTTGTTTGTCACCTTTATTCTACCTTGCAGGAGATGTTTCCTCATATATCTATTTCAATAGCTCAGCCCTGCTGAATTGTCTGTTCTGATTGGTGAGAAGATGATTAATTTTCTGTAACAGCATTGCTGACTACAAGGCGAATCACAGATTTATTTTAATATGCCCACTCTCATATGTTGGAATTTTTGCAGTAGCGACTCATTCATATTATACTGTACAGTGGACAGATTAACAGTGTCGCCCAATTTTCGACAACAGGATGACTTTTAATGCTGTGTAATGTACAGTATAGTGTGATTTGTCACTATATCTTTGTCTATCTACACAGCAAAATTCCCTGTGTTAAACCAACACCCAGAGTGTTGGATTAACACCTCACAGTGTTTATATTGGTCCAGTTGGATCATATGACAGTATTAACTCAACAGAGATTTTGCTGTACGAACAGTATGTCCTGAAGTGTTTTATTCCATATAGATAAATATTTGGTACAGTAGATGCAATTTTCCATGACGGCATACCTGGAGCCTATCCCAGGAGGCTTAGGGCACGAGGCAGAGTACACCCTGGACAGTGTTCCAATCCATCGCAGGCACACACACACATACACACTGTTTTTATTTATTTATTTAATTTTATATTTTTGTGCTTAAAACATCCCTTGGTCTATTTAACAACCATTTAGGTGTCAATAGTTAGGTGACTAATAAAATAAAGACAGTGTCTTTCAGTTAACATATACAGTATATTTATTAACTATATAGTGATACTATTCAGAATGTTTTAACCTTTTCAGTTGTACCCCAGGCAATTCCTTTATTTATACATTAATTCATTAATTATTATTATTATTATTGAAATGTTATGTACTTAATTGCTATTTTACAAAAAAAAAAAAAACATACAAAATCTTATGTCTTCTAGAGAAAATAAAACAGATGGTCATATAAGATCAGTGACCTTTATGTGTTGACACCAACAGTTCTTTTCAGATTATATTTATGTCAGCTATAATAAGGATGTTATAACTGATGACTACCTACTAAACAAAGATTTACTGAATTGTCCTATAAACATTAAAACTGCACATTGCAAAGTTTCCTTAAGGAAAATTTATGTTGAAGTGGCTTTAAGGTCCAGTATAATAAAATCCCAACCATGAACCTAAGCATCACTACTGATTCGACATCATATTATTGATCTGAGGTGTAAGTGCTGACTAAAATAGACTGTTTACTAAATCTGTCAGTCAGTTCAAAATGGTAGACTATTTTTACCTCAGATCTCGAGTAGGCAGTATTGACAGATCCCTCGCTACTGCAAGAAGACCGAGGGAAAGATAAGAAGGCGCTCTCGTGTTTAAATGCGGGCATCTAATTTTAGTCTTGTGCTCCATGTTGGGGAGTGTTTAGTGCTGTTGCTCTATTTCGTGTGAATAAAGACTCTAAATAGATTTAAAAACTCGTGTCTTTTTTGAGCTGGATTGCACTATTTGTCAGGATCAGAGCTATGGAGAGTATGCCAGGTTTATTTCTTTACCTACCGCAGTGTTAAATGGAAACGTTTGCATCCGACATTGTTTCTAGCTGTCAAAATTTTTCATTTTAACTTGAATGTATGAACAATAACATTGTTCACATGCAAGTACAAAAAGGTGCAAATAAAACCCATGTTCTTCTGACTAGTGACTTTTATCCTACAGAATAATGAAGCATTTCTGTCCTGATGGGCGTGGTCTCTTCAAAGAAGACCCCGCCCCTGACCACAGGGCATGATGTCTCAAAGCAATAAGGTTGAATATGATGTATGATCATATGTTATAACCTTTACAATAACAAGATCTAAACCCAAATGTACAACTGAACATGTGTTATATTGTAACCCAATTGCTAAAATATTTTGGAAGAATGGTGTTGATTACTGTAGTACAGTTCCTGATATTCAACACAAGACCAGTATCTGATTGGGAGGTTTAATGGATGGAATGTAAAATCAAATAATAGTGTGAAAAACTGGCTAGGTGAAAACACAAAATGGCAAAAACCGAGTGTGTTAAGGCAAATTACAGACACATACAGTAGGTATGAAGGACTTAAAAAATAAAGATAGCGGAGGAACAATAGATATAAGCTTAGCCGCGTAACACAGAAGTGGTGAAAAGGACACCTGATGATATAGGATGATATTGTCAGTTGAACCCATGACTCTAACATACTATACGCCAAGCAGCCACAGCACTAACACCACTGCAAGGTGAATTGAATAACACTGATTATTAATTATATACCAGTAAACTGGTGATACGATCATGGGCACCCAAGGCTTATCTATGCTTGTAGGGACCAAAGGCCTGCCTGTCCAATCTGATCCCACAGAAAAGCCACAGTATGCATATTATGCTGGTTACGATAGAAAGCTATCAGACACCCAGTGCATCACAGCTTGCTGTGTATAGGAATTTAGGGGGCCAAGAATTCCAGGTTGTTGATCCAGCCTCAAAATTCTCCAGATCTTAATCCACAATAAATTTGACCTTTGGAGGCCTCTTTCCTGCAAAGGATCTGCTGTAACGTACCAGTGCCAGACACCACAGCACGGTGTGAAGAGAACCCACACCATATTGGGCTTAATGTTTTAATGTTATGGCTGATCAGCATATACTGTTGGTCTTTCCTTTAATTCATGAGCAGCTATTGTTCATCAGATACTTAAAAAAAAAAAAAAAAGATAAGAGAATCTTTAATAATGATAAAACATGTCAGTTAGTAAAGCCAAAGATGGGAAAACAAAGATCAAGAGAATTGTTATAAAACTCCATTAACAGGAACTTTAAACTGATTTTTTTTTTCACTGATTATATCTGTACATCTGAAAACTATTTAATAATTTTTCTAATTAGCCCAAGGCACTAAACGCCTTGTTATAATAAACTTAAAAATGTATTCCAAGGGTATACAAACTTTTGCTTTCAACTACATATTAGTTACACTGTATTATCAGCATCCAAATTGCATTCAGCACAGCTGTCTAATAAAATGATATTTGAAATGAAATGATAATTTATGCATGAAAATTACTTGAAAATACCAAGTCGCTTTTTTCCTCATTTGGCCGTAACAGTGCTATATCTATTTATTTATTTATTTATTTTTAGGTCACAGCAAATCTATCTTTCTTTTCTGATAATATAATAGAAACAATAATCAGTTCATAATAATTCAGGAAGGATGGTGGTCAACCAGCTGCCACCGTGCAGATTATTAAGAACACTATTCCTGTGTGTGAAACGAGTCATCATGGGAACGTTTGAAGTTTGGTGAATTATTGTTGAAATAATTTTAAGGAAAATATAAACAAACAAACAAACAAATAAAAATGGAAAGTGGGCTGAAGCATTTCTCGAATGAGTACAGTAATTAAATTGATGCTCTTCATTATTATGCTAATAAAACACATGGTGTTGCTCCGCAGAGGTCGAGTACACTGGAGAAATAATTGTGCAAAAACCAGCATGAGTAGGCATGCGAGTGACCTCGAAAATGTCTCATTCCAGCCTTACAATTGGAGTTCTTTTGTACTTGTCAATCCCGGTATTGTTTGTGTGTGTGTGTGTGTGTGTGATAAATAGATGCCATACATTTTATACTTCCATTAACATTAGTTTTCTAATAGTTTGTCTCTTGTTTTATTTCATGTCATGTTTTCACTCCTTTTTGTCTCTCTCTCTCTCTCTCTCTCTCTCTGTATATATATATATGTGTGTGTGTGTAACGTGATATTCTTTTCCCCTAGTAATTATAATCAATTAGTTATAATATTAATGCTTGAATTACTATTAATGTATCCTAATGATTTGTCTTTTGTCATATCATGTTTCTTTCTTTCCTTTTCTCTCTCTATGTGTATTCTCTCTCTCTCTCTTTCTCTCTCTCTCTCTCTCGTGTGTGTGTGTGTGTGTGTGTGTGTGTGTGTTGGTTCTGTGTCTGTAGTTAGCAGGAGCACTGTTGACTGCCTGCTTTATTTACCTGCTTTATAAAGAAGAGGAAGAAGACTTCTCTGATGTTTGAATGAACAGTTCTGCTATTTGACTTTTCAACAGCCAAGTGGGCGGCAGGTCTGCCATATATGTGTGTGTGTCACGCATGGTATTGCAGCATGTTGTCATCCCCTCATCAAGGTTGTGCTTTCAGACCAAGAATACAGAAAATGCTTGTTGCGCTGCTCGCACATCATAAGTTTCAGTCCGTATGCAGACCAGCATTGCATGGCTTATCTTCCTTATTCAACCCATAAGTCATAATCACAGAGAATTCAAATATGTTACTCTTTCTGGTTTGAATCTTTTGTAGATATTTCTTTTATTGTAGATATTTCCTGTATAAAATATGCTACTGTTTTCTTTGTCTCTGTTTAAAAGAAAATTCAACCTTGCTCTTTTTGATCTTCATGGCACAGATGTGATCTTTTTGTGAATCGTCATACTCGAGAGATCAGGGCTATAGTGAGGATGCTTTAACAGCAAAAAAAAAGTTTTTGCAAAATGTTGACCGTGTGGGCAAAAGTATATGGGACCTGCATCGTCATGCAAGATCACAACATCCTTGGATAGCAGTCCTTTGTGTTTAATTTGAAGTTTAAGCTTCAGCTCTTCAATAAGCATCTCACAAGCACTGTTGATTGATCCAATACTGGCTCATGAGAATCTCAGAAAACTGTAAGCATCAATTTTCCAGCTGATGGTTGACTTTTGAACTTTGTCATGGTTTGCAATTGAGGATGTTCCCGTTCCATACTCTGCTATTTACTCTCAGGCTCGTAGTGATGAATCCGTGTCTTGCCACCAGTAATGATTCCCTTTAGGAAACTTTCACCTTCCTTAGAGTCTTGGTCTGTAAGTTGTGTCAGCACCAGGTATACCCTCAGACTACAAAAAATGAATCACTACACGCTGCTCGTCTTTTTTGCAAATCACAAGTGGGGATATTTGCTTGCATCGCTGTTACAAATGAAGGGATGTAACACGATCGCACCTGCACAGCAGTGACTGGGGAGACGGTAGCCTTTAACAAAGTGCTGATAAGACACTGCAGCCAACAGAAGTTTTACTCTAACCAGAGTGCGGATCATTTTTGACTCACCCTCGTACAATATGTCTTTTTCTTGTTATCGCATAGCGTGAACACTCCACGAATACTTTTTTTGTTGTTGAAAATGATGATGAAGTGGAAATGCTGATTATGTGATATAGGAGATATTGTACATTATGTATTTAGAGCGTTTCTCTCCCCTCTTTCGTCTCCGATCCCTTTTTTTTTTTCCTCTTGACACTTTTAAGAGATTGTCTTACACAAAAATACTCAGCCACTTTTCCCTTTCATTAATTATTTGTGACTTCCCATTCATGGCTGAAGTAAAGCCAGTAATGTTCCCTCAGCTCCCTCTCTCAAATGGACAAGTGCAAGAGTGAAAAGTTGCATCCTCATACACAGCGATGTCAGTTCCTGTAGTTCTGATGGTGGAGGTACCTTTCGGTCACGTTGCACTGAATTGTGTTACTGTATGCTCAGCGTGCATCACTAAGTGCATCACTAAGTCACATTCTGCATAACATGACTAATGGTTATAGGCTAAGCGGACAATCATTAAAGTCAAGACAATCATTGTGCCCGATATTTTCCATAGTACTGGACACAAAGCAGGAGTACACGACCAAGTTACTCGGCCATAGCAGGGCCCAATGCATTCACACATCCATTCATAAGCAGGTGTATCTGTGTGATGTTCAGTTGCCATGTGCAGCAGTTCCTCACATTATTATGTAAGAACTGGATGTATTTTGGGGTATATATTTATGTTATGTGCCAAAGTATGCAAAAGAAGTGTTTATTTTGTAAAAGTACAAAATAAGATAAGATAATTATAGATTTTAGATCTGCTATGTCTGTGTCCAATGGGTAGGAGGAGGTTTGATTATTTTCGGAGAAATTATCCGTATCAATATAGAAATGTATTTATTTAAAGAAGAGGGAGGCGTTTAAGACCTGATAGATAAAATAGATCATGATTTACTTCTTGAGCTGTAATTAATTAATTAATTATTTACTTTTGTTTGAGGGGACATTCCGAGATTCTCTTTTTTTTTCACCGACCTTCAGCTTTTTACTCACTTGTACTTTTTTTTTTTGGCCAACTGAAAGATAAAAATATTTTTGAAGCAAAATATGAAGAAATGACATTTGCATAGTACTCTATACTTTATATGTAGTTATTCACTCTCTCTCTCTCTCTCTCTCTCTCTCTCTCTCTCTCTCTGAGGGCAAATGTCTTAAGCCATGCCTCATTTCTTTATATTTAGCTTCCAAGGACCCAGACTTTCTTGTATTTTTTTATGTAGTTTTGAGGAATAATTCCTTAAGGATTGTAAATTTTTGGCAGGTTTTTACCTCTCATTTTCAGTACCATCCCAGTACCTGAGCCACACAGTGATATATGAATCATTTAAGCATAAAAAAACCATGTAACTATGGCATGACCCGGTGACAAACAGGTGCGGATGATAACAGATGATCAGACTGAATTCAGCAACCGGTGTTGCTGAATGCTGAGTGGCTGGAACAGACGAGAGGGGAAATGAGGTCGCTGCTGAGGTTGTTACATAAACGACCAATTTTTAAATCAGTACTTTGCAGCCCTTCACAGCAAAACATTTGTTACAATTTATTTAATTTAGTCTTTATAATTTTATTTTATTTTATTTTATGTAATGTAATTTAATATAAAGAAACACAGGGTATCACAAAACTTTTGCACAATACTCTACATCTCTTTATTTATAAATAATAATAATAATAATAATAATAATAATGAAATGATTAAATGTGGCTGTTTACACAGGCTGTTTACTCTCCCTTTTTGGTTCTAGCGCTTGCCACCAGTCTACTGTAACTCTTTAACCACACGCACGTGTATAGATATACACTCCCACACATGCTAATTGACCCGATTGCTGAGCTGCTGCCATAAGGGCTGCTTTACGCCTCTGTTCCCATAGTAACTGGATGCTGCTCAATCTCCTCATCAGATGCTTTTAAAAAGAGCTTCTACAAGTGCAACCACATGGACATACTGTATAATTAAGATAAGGCAATACTTAAAAAAAAAAAAAAAAGATTACTTAAAAAAACACACTATTTACTATTAAAATGCTCTGGTAAAGGACAAAGTTTGCTTAAGAATGATGGCTAGAAACTAAACTAAAAGTAAAAATAGCATGGCTGCTCTCATTTCTTTTTTCCTCTGATTATGCATCCAGTAACTTGTTATAAATGTACCCATAGATGAGTATTTCTTCAAAGCACTGACCTTCAAGTCAGTAGCTAACTGCATTTTTGTCATATTTGTGCTTGTTACATGGCTCAATGCTCAGTACAGTACAATGCTCTACCAGAATGCACAATATTCATCTATGGGCTTCAGTCATGCATGTGCTAATTCACTTATATGCAACTTTATCTAAACATATTGCATATGCTCGTGTGCGTGTGTTTTTCTTTTACAGATCTGTGGGATGGTGTTTACTTGTTGCTTGCACAGACGGATAAAGCTCGACCCATACTGACCGATCAGCAGGAGCTCTACGGGTCACCTCAACTGCTTGCTGCCAGTCCACACACTTGTTTATTCATTCCTCCTTTCTTTTTCCCAAACTGCATGAGTGTGCTTTCCTCCCAGTATAGTTTTACATAAATGTGTCAAGTCCTTCTTTTAACCTTCTATTAATTTATTCCTTAAATTCATTTAATCATTATTGGATTTATTTCCCACAGTCTTGCCACTGTACAGTAATATGGGAGTCTCAGTAAGAATGTAATGCGGTTATATGCTGATATCCTAATTACACACAAAAGGCTTTTTATAATCTTATAGGGGGAAAAATCATTTGCTTTTTTTTTTAAAGAAGAATTTTTTTTGTTCTTTTTTAAGCACTGTGTATCTGTAACTGGTCGAAGCTGCTCTATTTATGCAACTACGTAGATGTTATTTTTTACTTAAGCTTAATATACCGAACTCATATAAAGGTCATGTGATGCAGTGAAAGTTATTTTAGTATTTTTACTGAACTATGAATATGTGTAGAAATATGTTTTGCTAACACAATGTACACTGAGAAGTAAATTACCAAGAAGCTAAAAATATCACAGTGTATTTCTGCACTGTAGCATATTCCATAAGAACCCTGTGATGTCTTGCATAAGAATTCATCTTGTCTAAAATTTCTCACATATTTATAGTGAGACAATATCAACTTGAAGTTGATATCACTTGAACCTGGAGAACAAAATAGTCTATAAAATAATTCTGGCACAAAAGAAAAGATGATTTGTTATTTATCATCTAGTGGTATACAGTAAGTATTCAGCCTCAGAATCAGTACTAGCTTGAACCACTTTTGATTGCAAGTCTTCTGGGGTATGTCTTTGTTGAGGGATGGAGATGCAGGATGTATGCCAAGACAAGACCAAATAGACTAATCCAGAACACTTTGAATAGAATACTTACATTACCTGAACTAAAGCTAAAACAACTGACACATGGCTAGAAACAGATACAGTATAACTAACTAAACGTCATGGCTTAATGGAGACAAATGCAATACAAAACAACAAAAGCATGTGCCTTAGGCAATGATATTATTAATGCATTAACAAGAAACACCTGAGTTCAATTGGGGAAAAAAGGAATGCCAACAGTGTCAAAATAAAGTCCCCCAACAGACAACCCAAAACTTCCAGGGGACTGCCATGACTTAATCACTTTGCAGAAGTGCATCGTAGTATATATATATATATATATATATATATATATATATATATGCTGTTTTCTTGGCAAAATTGCTCAAGCTCAGTCAGATTTAATGAAAATGAATGTTAACCACTAGTGGTGGCCATTGATTCTTTGTCTGATCTGTTTGGGCTATGACTCTTGTTGAACCATTCCATTGCAGCATCAGCTATATGTTTATTAACCCTTTAACATTCTGCTCAGCTTTTTGGTAGAGCACATTTTCATTCAATATTCCATATTGAAACATGTTTTGTACCTAACCTGATTGACCCATCTGTACCACTTGGTTGAGGTACAGTAGACCAGCTGCCTTCAGGCTCTAATTGTACCACCACATAAAAAGTTTGCATGTTAGGTGACTTTTTCTGGTTGTTTTTTTTTTTTTTTTGTAAATGTTTAGATACTTGATTGATATTAATACCATTTTACAGTACCTTTACCATCTCAACCATTTGGAAGAGGCCTATAGTGGAGTGTGTTAACGCACCCCACTATTGTTATTATTTTCCCAGGGAAATAAAAACTAGATAAAAAAGTGATGATGGGTTAAGGGTTAATGTTTTTGTACAAAGATCCTCTGTCCCAATCAGAAAGTTTTTATCTGGTATTACCCCTGAATTTGCTTCCATCAATTCTTCAACCTAAAACCAGTTTTTCAGTTCCTGTACATGTACGGTTATGCTGCCACCACCATGTTTCACATTGCTATTGGTATACTTATAGTTGAATTACACCAAAGATACAATATTACTCCTGTTAAGTCAATTAAAAAAGGTTGTAAAGCTAGACAATATGAAAAAGCTTTGGGGTGGTGCAAGACACTATAAGGTGTAACGAGTAGCATTTCTAAGACAAAAATATTTGCACATATACTGTAGAGCGATTATTTTCACTGATTGCATTATCATAACTTGTTTAAAACCTGTTTCACATGCCAACTGTTTGTCAGCTTTTCTGTCAGTATATATTATTTTATTATAATCAATTCAGATATCAGGTTTTGAAACAGCACCGATAATGAATGAATTAACTTGCAAGAGTGAACTTCTTTACTACCCAACTGCCTTTGATATCGGATCTTTAAGGGCTCGTTTGGAAGTTTGGGGGTGTCACATAAATAAAACCTTCATTGAAACCTCATAAATTACTGTAGCAAATATAGAAAAAAAAATATTTTCTGTCATTGCTTCATGGGGTTACCATAGCAACCAACATTGAAGTTCATTCTTAGTTGGATATTAATAAAATATTTGCATTTTATTATCAGTAGTTAATTTAAGCTACTACTTTTAATTTGTCTTGTATAAATTTGAATGTATATGCATAATAAAGTACTTGGGTGGATGGTGCTAAAAATACTCTTACAATGTCAGATGTCCAACTATGCTTCATTTATTCTGCTAGACACATCACTACTTTTTAATACTATGATGATATCTGTATAATATGACATATATTTTTGGCCTCGATGCCTTTAGACAATGTGCCTCTTTCAAAGAGCAACAGATGTACTTCTCAATGCAGATGTAGCAGTGGCATGTACTGTGTATGTATACATACTGATCGATGTTACTGGATAATAAAATGATTTTGGGATAAATCTGCGTAATACAAACACAGTGTTTATGTTGACACCTGGTGACTGGTTTTTTTCTATGTCCAACTGGTTTCATCCAGCTTTTCTGGATTCCTTCCACCTCCCCAAAACGTGCATGTACTGTAGATGAATGGGTGGGCGAGTTCATGCACAGTATGCATTAATGGATGTGATGGATGTGTTTTCCAAATTCATGCTTAGTGTTACTACTTACTGGGACCCTCCAATACCCTGATCAGAAAAAAGTGATACTGAAAATGAGTTATTTAATAAGTGCCAGTAGGTGGAGGCAGAGACAACATGATCATATTTAAAGTACTAACTGGTGTGATGTATAATATATTCGTTCAAGACAGTCTTTGATTGAAAAAGTGACAAATCTATTTTATGTTTAGCATAAGATGTATAAGTTCAGGGTGATGTAGGCCTTTTTCATTGACAGATTCATCACAATCCATTGCAGCCTTGGCATTACTGTACATTGAGACTACTGAGAAACTTGAATGAGAAACAGTCTTATTTTATCCAAAAAAAAAAACCAGACACACCACACATTTCTCTCTGGGAGTGTACTATATACTGATTCTCTACAATAGCACCGTTATTTAATTTATTAGAATATAGTTCCTTATTTTCTAATTTCAATCCGACAGTACTGTTGCTGCTTGAGCAGAAGATGTTGATTAGTTTTACTATAAAAGCAGCTTTAGCCACAGTGTATCTAATATTTTAATATGAGAGTCTATAATATATGTTCTAGATTAGTGGTTATGATGTTGGATTACTCATCTGGAGGTCACTGGTTCAAACCCCAGCACAGCCAACATGAGTAAGGCCCTTGAGCAAGGTTTCCTAATCCTCAACTACTCAGATGTACAGTACAGTATAATGAGGAAAATTGTCAGTTGCTCTGTACAAAGGTGCTGGCCAAATGCCGTGAATTTGGTAATTTTGTTCTATACTTGGATGTTTATTTAGGAGTTTTGGAAATAACTTTTTACAAAATTATATAATTGATATATAATTGATAAGGTAACTTTTTTGCCGTATGTTATAACTGTAAATCATTAAACTGTCAGTCATCATTAAATAAAAAAAAATGCCATAACTCAAATTCTTCTTCTTCTTTTATTATTATTATTATTATTATTATTATTATTTTAGTGATAATGATTTACATCATCCTGATGCTGATTACTTTTCTACAACAGCATGCTTGAAGTGTTTTATGCTTTATGTAATGCATGGAGGATGATTCATGTACATGTGGGTGGACGTGCCAAGCTGCCTCCCACCCCAAACTGCCTTTAACAGCGGATTGCTATACGTATCATTTCTTTCTATACATAATGCATAAGGAAGACCCATACGAGTGTGAAGCCTTGCAGAACCGACACTGTACGTAAAAATATATAGAGTGCTCCACTGACTTATTTATACAGGATGGTGTTTCACAAAGGATCGAAATTCTTTATTCACTTTCTTGGTTGTGATCCAAAATCCTATAAATTATATATGCTTTGTTATCATTGTTATTATTTTAAAATAAAATGCATCAATGTACTGTATATCAGGCCGTAGATCAGTCTTCCATAAAGCAAAAAAGTGCAAGTGATCAGGCTCCTGTAACACAGACTCGGTGACCTGTGACTCCAGGCCTGCATTATACCCAGCAATAAATGTGCCAGACGGATTTAGGATGGGGATCAAAGCATGAAAGATATTGCCTTTGAGATAGCAAAAGCTCTGCATGTGAGAGGGCCTAGAGCCAGAGCCGTTCACTGCAGCAGCATAAATCTCCTCCTGCATTACTGTCAGCATGTGGACATGTGTCAGAAACATGCAGGCCCTCTGAGAGATCAAGTACTCCAGATGTTAGTTTCCCAGGTCAGGCCTGCTGTAGTAATCGGCCAAACATTGTTCTCAAGCGACTGTAAAGACAAAGTAACGTACAGAGAAATTGAATTTGTTGGTTTATACAGGGTTATTCATTTTAAATAATAGTAGTTTTATTACACTCCAATATATTGATAGTACTGTATTTGGGGACATGGATATCAATCTGCTTTCTCATCACACAGTGTGTTACTATAGCCTTAGCCAAGAAAGTGATCACATCATCCTGTGCTTTCTTTAAGCTTTGGGAAATAGTTTTAACACACTGGAACCATGATCAGACTGCCTGCTTCACGTTGGCCTCCCTTCAATGGCCCAAACATGTGGAAGTTGCTTGACGTGAGTTCAGGACTATACAGGGGGGATGTGACGATAACTCCCAGCCAAGTTCCTGTAATGATTGTGTGAACATTTATATCTCTTGTGTGGACAGATATATCTTTTTCCACAAGTTGTCAACAAGTTATCTATTGATTTTCAGGGATCAGGCATCCACTTGCTGAATGTTCACAGGAATGATAGTTATATAGTTATAAATAGTTATTGAGCTAATTCTGGAAAGGAGTTTTGAGCTTGCGAAGTAACACCAATCCGAGTATTCAGTTTGACCTCATCTGTCCTTTGAGATGTGTCGTCAATAACATTCATTCATTCATTCATCTTCTATACCGCTTCATCCTGTATTTAGGGTCGCGGGGACCTGGAGCCTATCCCAGGAGACTTAGGGCACAAGGCAGGGTCGTCAGAAACATAATAAATTAAATCTTGTACACTCTTGGGGAAAAAACTGTGTTATTTTAAACTTTAAGGGTTCCATGGTTTTATGGCTCTAAATAAAAAAGTACAACAGTGTCATTTCCTTTTAGATAATACCTATGTCAGTCACAGCATGGGTGGAAGTCACTTTTAACAAGAACGTTGTTGGGATTCAAACATAGAACCTGTAAGTTAACATAGCTAAAATTCTAAAGCAGAATAAATGTAAATATAAAGAAAAACTTCTGAGATTTTAGGGGCTGTTCACTACCTTCATGGTTTATTCCTCTCACTGTTTTGCTTCATAGTACCAATACAATTTTAAAACTAATTACACTAACTGTCAGTTCTTAACTATTGTATCAGTCTCCAATTGCAGATTGGACATGTGTTGGTGGAGAAAAATAACTGGTTAAATAAACAAACAAATCATAATCTTTGGGGAAATGTTGTATGAAAGCCATATCACACTCGGGGTCATGCTGTCGTACTGAATATCAGCACTGCTGTGATACCTTCGGCACTCATGCTGCTCTCTCATGCCTACAGCCACAATGCAAGCCATGCAGATATTCATTACAACAGCACTCACTCACGTGTAATATTGCTTAAATATATAATAAACTAATGATCACTTATGTTTGTTAAATAATGCGCTGCTAAAAAACACGTACATATATGGACATATTTTTTTCCTCGACTTTGTAACTTGAATACACAGTAAGTTCAAATTCAGATTTCCTACAGTAGTTCTAATTTTAGTCAAATGCAGCATGTGTATGCCATGTGAGTTTCATTTCAGGGAAAAGGGGCCAGAGGTTAGAGGACATTACTGCTTTTAACAGAAACTTCCTGAGTTCTTTCACATTTGAACAATAGCGGTATCAAACAAAGGTGAGTAAAGTAATGAGAAAAATACACAGGCTAAAATATGACTGGAGTGGATATAAGACTTTCCATTATATATGGGCTCACCCAAATACAGTATTGTTTAACACCTTTAGCTAACATTTGAAAGACAACTAATTATTTTCTTCCTTCATGTTTTAGACTAAATGTGCTGAGTAAAGTGGTCCTACGTACAGTTTTATTTCTCTGTTATGCTTTGTTAATCTCTCACTTTTTTTTTTTTAGCATCTGCACTAACAGTACCATGAAAATATTCAAATTAGTATTTATCTTAAATTTATCATGAGATAAAAAGCAAGTAAAACATGGTAGAAATTTCTCTGGAAGATGTTTAAGAATGCAAATACGAGCGGCGTTCAAGTCAAACTAGGACTTTTGGTTGTGCAGAATAAAGGAACACAGTTATGAGAATAAAAACTCCCTTTATTTCTCTGTATAATCCCCTGCTACAATAATGTTCTTATCCCAGGGTTTCACTAGTGCTTGGAAACCATCATTGTAGAAAGTTTTTATTTTTTTTTCAGTTTTTTGCTTCATGTCTGGAACACCAGCCCATGATCTTATTTAATTTCCTAAACATGTGTAAACGGCTTGGAGTGAGGTCAGGACTGTACAGGGGATGTGCCAATAACTTCCAGCTTCCAGAGGTCCTGTAATGTGCAATTGGTGCTAGTGAATGATTGTGTCTTCAGTTCCCAAAGACAGATGTGTCTTTTTCTGCAAGTTGGTGACAATTAATCCATTAATTTTCAAGGATCAGGCGTTCCACTTGATGAATGGTTATGGGAGCAACTGCAGCAAGCTCCAAGCCATCATCCATCGGCCTTCATTCATTAGGAAGTCTTGGTTTGACTTGAACACTCCTCTTATAACAAAGTCATCACAGATGTGGTACACAATCACAATTGTAAAGTGTCATAAAGTGTCTTGATGAAGGCTGATGAGTCTTATGTCTTATTCTGTCCGTATTGATTGACACTAGATCAGCGTTTATGATCTGGGACAAAAATTCAGTCATGCACTATTGTTGTCGTTTTTTTCTTTAAAACGCAAAAAGTTAGATAAATTGAGTTCCAACATCTTACGCGTGAATCATACCTGGGGTTTTAGTGATTTGTATAATGCCTTAGTGGAAAATATTGCAATCTGGCTTGCTAGGCTGTAGATGTTATAGTTAGAATTACACGAGAGAAGAAAAAAAATGGTTGAGAAATCTAAGTTCAGGTCAGTGGTTAATGGAATTCTCTTCTTCTGGCAGTTGTTGTGGTGAGAGGTGGCGTCAGACTGATAGTTGATGGTGAACCTTCTATAGTGCTTTCTCTGTTTCTCATTCTCACATGTTCTCTTTCATTCTTTTCCCTCTCTTTTGTCCCGGAGCGAGAAGGATTCAACATATTACCGCTCAGGGTAACCATGTGGGTATTTGAATTTTTGTATCGAACTTCAGCTGACACAGAGCTATGCATATGATTACACGCACATATTATTTCCTTACCCCACCACAGTCATGCTTAGCATTGCAAAGCCTTCATACGGCAGACACACACATGACTCGCATTACAGCTGGCGTCTTTACTGCTGGTCTAAGAGGCACTTCCATGTGTGTATGGAATTGTTTGTAATTCTGCTGTGTATTCTGTAGGATGATCAATGTACTTAAATGATTAAACAGTAAAAACTAATACAAAATGGCTGATCCTTTGTGCAGTGCTCTAAACCTCCAGCAGAGGGCAATGTTGGCCCAAAGTCGTGCATCTGCAGGACACTTTGGAAACTGTGATGGCATTTGTGACCATCAGGACTGACAGGAGCTAATATGATTGCTTCATATTTTTAAGATAACACTTTATATGATAGATGTGCTAGATTAATAAAAATGCAACCGTGAAAACTGATGCATGTTACTTTTACACACTAAAGGAAGAAAAAAGTCAGCATGGGGATATTTCTGCTATTACTGATGACTGGACCACTTTAACACATGGCAGTGGCAAAAGATAAATAATTAATGATAAATAATTAGACAGATTAAAGGGAGGGAAGAGAAAGAAAAACAGATGTGGGGGGCCAGATCACATGGGCCTTGAGACAAATCACCATGACGACAAGCCTTTAAATCCATGCATGTGAGCTTCCTGCCAAATTCTGCTCCAGAATATCTAAGAATAAGTGTGCCTTCCTGCATACTTCCTCAGCAAAAAAGAAAGAAAGAAAAAAGAAAAAAAAAGCTTCAGCAGACCTTTTTATTTTGAGAAAATGCCATCTTCGAAATACTTCGGGCATTATTGTGATTACTAGTATTCACAATATGTCTAACCATCATGTTGAATAATAGTTTTAACACAATCGAACACAGTGTGAGTTTATAAAGCTACAGCAGTAATACCAATTATGAAAATGATACATAATGGCTTATTATGTGTATAGAGTCTGTACAGACTCAAAAAAAGAAACATATTTGCCTGGTTCAGTGGATAAAATTATTGGCTTTTCATTACATATAATTGTATTTATTATTTAAGACTTAAAAATGGGACTTTAACACCTTTCCCCCTACTTTGATTTTTCAGACTAGTTTTTATAGATGTTAATTATATTTCTTTAAAGAATAGATGTGTACACATGGTGGATTTTTTTTTTTTATCATGTTTTAACAATGATAATGTTAATAATAAACTGATTTAAAAATGTGTTGTTATTGCAAAGTAAAACTATAATAATAAGTGTGGTGAGGTTTTCTGTAAGAAGGCATTTAATTAACATTTTGCGAAGGAGTCTCCAACATCAGTCAGTACTTGTGATGTTTAATAATGTTTGTGACATAATAATGTGAAGTTTGTGTATTTTCCCATTTCTTGATAACATGAGAAGCTGCCATTTTGCTCAACATCAGGAAGTGGAGAAAAGAGTGGCTAGCATATAATCGATAATTTATATACTGTCTGGCCCAAAAATAATTAATTAATCTGTTTCAGAGGGGGGTCATATTGGGCTGAAGAAATTAACTGAGGAGATTTGAAATTATGGAACAAGTGCTGAATCATCTGGAGAGTAGAAGAAATGTGGTCAGAAAAGAAAACGAAAAAGAATGGAGATCACTTAAACACTTGGTAAAGTTGCACGACAAAAATTCAATAGAAAAAAAAACCCCATAGCTACAGTATGCTTAATAGAGAAAGTAAGGGCCTTTCCATGCATACACTATGTGATGAGAACTCATCTTGTTTGCGAAACAAATCAGAAAAAAGGTTTAAATTTGGTAGGAAGCATAAAGATTAGACTTTGGAGCAATAGAAAAATGTCATGAGTTCAGATTGACCCAGAGTGAGTGTAAGAAGGGAAACTCATAAAGAGATGCGACCATCATGCATAGTGGCCACTGTACAAGTCTCTGGAGGCAGTGGTTTGATCTGGGGTTGCTTCAGTTGGTCAGGTCTGGCAACATTAATTATGTGGCAATAAAAGGAAGTCAGCTGATGACCTGAATGTACTGAATGACCAGAAGTATTAATCACATCTAGAGTTTCTCTTTCCTTATAACACAGGCATAATCCAGGACTCAGATTGTGAAAGAGTGTTTCTGGGAGCATGAGGAATAATTTTCACAAATGAACTGGCCACCACATTGTGTGCTGTGATCAAAGATAAAGGTGATTGAATGAAATGAGTAGCCGATTATTTATTTATTTATTCATTCATTCATCTTGTATACCGCTTTTATCCTCTATTCAGGGTCGCGGGGGACCTGGAGCCTATCCCAGGAGGCCTAGGGCACAAGGCAGGGCACACCCTGGACAGGGTGCCAATCCATCGCAGGGCACACACACATACACACATTCACACACTCATTCACACACTACGG
>JAQQZS010000004.1:7883203-7900531 GCA_030068045.1 Platyallabes tihoni | reverse complement strand
CCCCCCGCCCCCCCCCCCCCCCCCACACACACACACAATCTACTAGAGAGTACATTCAAAATGAACATGAACAATGTTTGAGAATTTCTGAAATGTTAATATGTTTTATATCTTAAATAATTGATATTCTGCACTATTTCTAGGTGCACTATTTCATGTCGGCAAATGTGTGATATTAAGCATCTTAACTGCCACGAACAATTAATCTAATTTCCAAACTTGTTAAACCATGTCCTCAAATGACACTCCAGAAGATTTGATCTCAAATGCTCCATACGGTTTTACACACACTTGTGGTGTCCATGCCAGCTCAAATGAACACTATCATTAAAGCAAAATGGGAATGATATACCACAAAACTTGAATATTCATTTAAATATTTCAGAGATTCTACTTTTCCATAACGTTATTTCTCAATAATATAATTTTTAATAAAAATAAAAATAGAAACAATAAATCATAGAGCGCCTTCAATAGTAGTTTTAACTAGCTTCTAGTGGCTTGATAGTTTTATTGGATCTTTGGGTTGGTTAATTATACAGGAATCCTAAAGATACCTTTGTGTACAATTAATTTAATATCATTACAGTGCTTTTACTGTGCAGAAGTAATATAATGTTACATGACATGCATTCAATTAGCTGCCCTGTAAGTAAGCATTTTAAAAATTCATAAATATTTCACGTTAAATTTGCTGTTCATAAATATTTCACTATATATATAAAATATTATTTGTTGTCCCATTAGATCACCAGATTTACATCACAGGTCCTCACTGTTTACTTCATTCTCTTTTATTATTCTCCCTATTATCTCAGAATTCTAAATCTTTTCTTCACTTTCGCATGCATGACTTGGGGAGGGGAGTGTCCTTTTTCATGTCATGGTTACCTGGCATTTATCGCTATGGTTGCGCGGTCTCCATGGAAACAAAGCATACCAGATTTAGTGTTCTGGAATCCATCTCCAAAGAACTACATACATATATTAGGACAAAGAAAAATGGCCCACCTTCGTCTCTGCCTTTTTTTCCCCTTCTTTTTTCCCCCCTTCTAATTAGAGCCTGAGCAAAACATGCACTAAGTGCAATTCTGAGATAATAGATACAGGAAAGATATGCATAGCCAGTTTTGCTAACTGCAGTGATAACTATAATAAAAAAGAAAAGATTGAAAGAAATTTCTACAAAACATAGGTTTTAATTTTGATGGAGGTGCACTGCTCAAACCACTTACATTAATATCATTTGTTGTGCATTATCTAATATGCAGTTAGACATAGATATTTAAATATTTATAAACCAGGAAAAGACTTCCCAATGAAGTTTGTACTGCCACTGATGCATTCGTATCTAACACACTCTTTAATATACAATCAATAATAAATAATAATTAAGTTCAAAGACTTTCCTAGGACAATACTGTAAATAGAAATAACATTTATGTATTACATGAATTTGCACCTTATCCAGGATGTACTCCATCTTGTACACTAAGTCTCCTGGGATAGGCTCCAAGCCCGCGTAACCCTGTATACAAGATAAGCCTTATAGAAAATAAATAAATCAATTTAGTTTTATCATAATTGAATATTAATCCATAAACAAATTCTTTGTTACATAACTACATAATACTATAAAGAACATGCAGGATGTGTAAAATCACTTAGTCTGTAGTAATAACCTTGCTATCATTTAAGCCTATTAATATAAATATAAAACTCCTAGGGTAACCTGACTATTATAATAGAGTGCAAAGTTTTGTTTTGTTTTTCTCTGTACTGTAAGTAGTCCCATTGCTGTCTATCAGAATGACTGATTTAAATTAGCAACCGACATCTTTTTTTTAAGACAGTTTCATTTAAATAATTCTTTTGATTGTGTAAAACTGCTTTGCGACAATGACAATTGTTAAAAGCGCTATACAAATAAAATTGAATTTGAAATTTGAATTTTCAATTAGCATAATTTTACACATCCATTTATTTTTTTACATCATACCAGAAGTATGTTTCAGACTGTATGTTAAAGTTTTAAGTGACAACCTTTATGGCACGCTTTTATGGTAAAGACATGTTTATTTAGCAGTTTAAAAAAAAAATAATAATTTAAGGACAGTCTACAATGTCAGTGTTTTCAGCTGGAGTTTAAACTTTAAGTTGTCCATCATGGAAAAACCATGCTATGAGAAGCTACATATTTTAATGTATCTTCAAGAGAAAGAGAAAAAGAAAGAATCCGTCGAGGGAATGCCTGCTGTTATAAGTGATAGCAGGAAGTAACTTGCTTTACAGATATTGCACAACATTAACAAAGGAATGATTAAAACATGCCGTTGTTGTTGTAGTTCTTTTGGCAGTTTTATTTGATCTATCGCTATCTAAATGTCATAAAAATGTTACATTAATGATCAATTAGAGGTAGTTATACCATACACACAATACACTCATTTGGTAAAATGTACACACATTGTCTAATTCCATCTATTCATATCAAGGTGAAGTAGGATCAAGGACACTTTGCTTGTATGTACTCTTTTCCTTCGCTTTTAGATTCCATCGGTCCATGTTGTCGTTATCTGGGAAAACTGAAGTTTGCCTGTTCTGGGATTGTCATCAAGCCACTTTGAGTCACTTTGACTGACAGCAGTGACAGTGCTATCTCAGGTACTGTGTATTTTTAAATGTAAAACCGGAACATTACCTAATAGCACTGTGTAACAGAGTTGGTCACGGCATCTCTGGATACTAATAAATATCCCAAGTCTATTTGGCTCCTCTGAGTAGATGCTTGACTGTCCATATTTAAAGCCTATGAGCGAATCAGAGCCTCAAAAACAGATCACTTAAGATTACTTCTTTTTTTTCTCGGTAAAGCATATGTCTTAACTCATTGACCAGATGACAAATTAGTACGGTTCTGCAGTTCGTACATGCAGCCACTGGCTTCCGTTACATGAGATGAGAACCTTAGTCCTTTTAAGTGTTGAGCCTGATCGGTTTGAAGTGTGTGGAATTAGAAAGACAGCTGACCCGTGTGAAAGTGGTCCTGGGGGAGCCATTTGATGTCCTTGTCTGTGATCACTCAACCATTTGTGTCCACGCACTGGTGTGTCCTGTTTGATTCTGGCCGTCTGGTCACACACACACACACACACACACACACACACACACACACACACACACACACACACACACACACACACTCTAACATTCCCTGGAAGTAATAATAATTGTATTTAACTGTGTTGCCTCTCTTTCACACATACAGACTGACTGATTGTTTTACCATGTGTGTATGGTTGCTGTTTGAGGTTGTCATTTCAGCTGGGCAGGCAGTGCACAGGTTTCTGCTCAAGACTGAAGAGTTCCTGAAGCAGGGTCTGCGTATTTAATAGGAGGAGGTTATTGTGAAGATACAGTTTGCTGCAGACACACATTTGAATATCTGCTTAGTCTTCCTGAAGAGATAGAATTATATATGGTAATAAGCATGTCCTGCAATGTGACAGACATGTTATTAAGTGCATGTACACATTTAAGCTTCCAGTGATGTAACTGCTATCATTTAGCGTGGATTTTGTATGTTTTTTTTTATGCGAATTTCTTCCTGCTTTTTAAATACAAGGCAAATTGTTTTTTATAAAAAAAAATACATAAATACATAAATGAATTATTATTATTATTATTATTAGTAGTAGCAGTAGTAGTATTAATAACAATAATAATAAGTATAATAATTGTATAATAATTCATTTATTATTATTATTGTTGTTGTTAATAATAATAATAATAATAATAATAATAATAATTATAATAATAATAATAATAATTATTATTATTATTATTATAATACTGTCCTCATTGTACTACAGTGAAATTGAATGCACTTTTATTATTCGTTGTATGAATTACATGAATAAGAAAAGTCAGAATTAACAAATATAAATATAGATATGAAATATGAATAGGTCTGAGGAGACCATGCTGCATCTCTGCCTCCGTTAAAAAAAAAAAAAAAAAAAAAAAAGAGATTTCGAGCATTTCCATGCCAGGGCATCAATGTAGAGCTCATATTTAAAAAAAAAAAAAACCCTAACCCTAACCCTAGAGCACTATTCATATACAGATACACACACTGTGCCACTTTGCTGCACTACCATATTTTTGCCCCAGTGTTTGTACTGCATACTTACCTGTTTTATATGAGTTTAGCTAAGATGACTTCATTAATTAATTTTTCATACCGCTTAGGGTCACTGGGGTCTGGAGCTTATCACGGGGAACTCCGGGCACAAAGCAGAAAACACCCCAAATAGGGAGCCAACCCACTGCACAGTACAATCACAAACCCACTCACACATCCAGTCGCGCACTACGGCCAATTTAGAAAGTCCAATCAGCCTACGATGCACGTATTTGGTTTGTGGGGAAAACCAGAGTAACTGGAGGAAACCCACAAAGCACATGCAAACCCCATGCATAACAGTCCAGGGACAAGACTTTAAACCCTCAACTCTGGACATGTGAGGCAACCATGCGAACCACTAAGACACTAATCATCTTTTTTTTTTTGGATAATAATAATTATAATTACACTGTACTTCAGTGTTTGTACTGCACACTTATCTGGTTAATACCTGGAACTTTAGGTATTAACGAAAAGTACGAAAACGAAAACCTTACCATTCCATATTGTCTGCATTATTAGTCCTGTCTAGCTTCGCTGCAGTAAAAATGCCAGGCGCTGTAATAAAATTCAACCCTGACTCTGTTAGCGGTTTGGCCTGTAGAGAGTCTGTACAGAACGGGTGGTTTGAATCACTTCCACAGGGTCGAGCGATGCAACATGCAAATCATTAGATCAGATTGCATTTCCAATTTAATCCATTCAAACATTTCAACTGGCTCAGCACTGGGCACACATCTGGTTTAGGAGGCTACGTTACTACAGACAAAACAGATACGTTCAGTCGGATAAATTCATCATCCTTAAACTAGTGGCAGATTTGTGTGACACTTCATTAAATTATATGCCTTTGTATTCTGTTACATGCAATCATCTGGCCCCTCCAAATAACTGTTCACTGACAAGCTGCCCACCCTCAAAGAGACGTTACGCACTTATTGGTTGGCTTCCTGCCCCCTCTTTCCGCTCCTTCAGGTGGCTGTCACTTTCTGTCTATCAGGCATTGTCTCTGCTTCCGTCCACTTTATGAAACACTGATTTTGCCAGAATCTGTAATGATAAACAGCCAGAGAGATTCAGGCTGAGCGTTTGCAAGGGTTTCTCCCATATGGATCAGATAGCAAAGCATGCTGGGTAATAGCTCTCAGATGGCCACATTTGCTTCAAAGGGAGCGTGTTTTCAACTACTCTGTGTTATGCTGAGACAATTTCAAACAATACAGTTTAATCAGTTGTTTTCTACTACAATGGAAAGAAACAGTCGATTGACCTCAAAGTTCTTTTAGAGTTTGAACCTGCCTTTTATGCAGGGGTAAAAAAAAAAAAAGCATTTACCCATGATGCTCTGATGGCTTAAGATATATTGTTATGTCTCTCTGGTGGTTACTCAGGCAAGAATTTTGCTAAACTGGACCCAAATCCTGACCACGATTTTGAATTCTGTGGTACATGGAACCCATTTGCTTGTCTGATGAGATAGTGGCAGGCAATGTGAGAAGAACTCCGCAAACCGTTCGAACACTCAGCAGCTTTCACGGATCTGATAATAATTGAATCTGACATATCTGAATGTTTAGGAACTCTGTTAATGACGCAGCATGGTTTCGATCTAAACTCAGGCGCTAGGAGCGAAGCTTGAAAACGATGGCGTTAATAACATCCCAGCCGATCAAAATATTCAGGACATTAACACATATATACACGCACTACGATCACCCATCTGCATAACAGTTGTTTAAGCCATGTTATGTACAACATCATCAGACAAATCCTACACGTCAAGCACGGACAGCTTTGTATAATTTATTATGTCTAGCTTCGAGTATATATGTAACTTCAGACATCAATACTGACTAAATGAACAGTTTATTTCATCAAAGGAAAAGGAAATTTAATTGAACGAGCAAGTAAACAGACAAAATACTGTATGTTTGGAGATTGCGAAGTTTCATCTCAAGTTCTACATTCCAGTAAACATCCCTGCCTTCGGACAGGAACTGGCTGATTAAAGCCTCTGAGTAATGAATGTCTGGCTTGTGTTGTGTCTGATACAAGAGCAAAGTTTGTTCCAAGACTGTTAACATGTACCAAAAAAAACAGACCCTTCAAAAAACTTATTTATCAGTACAGGACGTTTTTATGGTTTCACATTGACTGTTCTTTATGTCATAGAATATCCACTGTTATTTATAACTTAGTTTTGTGAATAAACATTTGATTTATAGGATATTTAATGATAGTTAAAAAATGGCGGCACTGTGGCGTAGTTATTAGAACTGCAACCTCACATGTCCAGGGTCAAAGGCTCGATTCCTGGGTCCGTGTGAGTGGAGTTTGCATGTTCTCCTTTGTGCTTGGTGGGTTTCCTCCCACAGTCCGAGGACATGCATATTAGGCTAATTGGTGTTTCCAAATTGCCTGTTGTGTATTTGTGTGTGCCCTATGATGGATTGGTACCCTGTTCATCATGGGTACCAATCCATCCTCCTTATGCCCTCTCCTGCGATAGGAGAAGAAGTCTCTTGTACAAGCAAAAGCAATGAATGGAAGGCGAATGAATTAAAACATTCATTAATTTTGGAGTTTTTCTTACGCACACTGTGAAGTAATCAAAGCATTATTATTACCATTGACGCTAACAGCACATTTTATTTTAAAAAATAAAATTAAACATGGTTTCTACTGTAGCCAGAAGCACTATACATGCTTTTAATATAAAATGGGAAAAGTTAAATAAGTAGTTAAACCAATTAACCCACCATTTGCTAGCGCTTATTGACAGTAATGTCTTATGAATGATCAAAGTACTTTTGATGTACTGTCTATTAATATGGAAGTAGACAATCCAACTACCAGCATGTTTTGAGAGGTTGGTGAAAACTGGAGAAATCTGATGCAAAACTTCACACATACACACACATCTGCTTACCACTTATTTTATTGTAATCCTACAAAATTAATTCATCATATTGATGTAGAATTGAGGCTAGGGATGGTACCACAGCCACTCATGTCATGTTTTAGAGGCCAGCGGGAAATCACGGGCTGTTTAAGTTAAGTGGAATGTCTTTCGGCAGGAGTTCCACCTACAGTAATCTTGAGGACTCCTGTTGGTTAGGTGATTTTTCTTCCCGCTTCAGTACCAATAAAAATTTCTGCTCTACTCTCCAAAGCTCCAATCTGATTTAGCAGTAGGGTGCGTTTTTGGATAACCACTCCATGCTACTTGTGGTTTCCAATTTAGGGCCCTTGATGAGCATTCAGATCATTCCGTGGAAGCTGCAGAAAAACTTCCACTCCAGTGAGAGTTGGCAGGTGTAGAGAAAAGTTTTTTTTTTCCTGACTGATTCCTCTTGACATTATTAAGCAATCAGCTCCAGTAATGAAGCTTAGGACGTGTTGGAATGAATTTAATCCATGTGTGTCTAACATGCAGTTCCATTCGGTTCACTGGATTTCCTTTATCCTTTCTAATTTAGTACATGCATCATGCACTGTTTAAGAACTTATATGGTAAAATTACCAGGAATGATGGATTGTGATGCTGAATAAATTATTAATTTTGTAATTATTACAATGTAAATTCTTTAATCTACTCAGCTAACCAGGAATAATGACTCCAGTGGAACAGAAAGCACATCCATTTCCAAACTAAACTAAACTCACTTAGTCTGCTATTGATATCGATTTCATTTTTCATTACTTCAATTAGAGATGTTTCTTATAAGAGTTTAACTTGGAGAAAGTTTTGCATACCAACAGTTCTATTTCCACATTACATTTTTGTTTCTCCCTTTTTTCCCCCTACATTGTGGCTGTGATACTGTAAAGTCCATCATTCAATGACAACTAAACAAGGATTATATACTAGAGTTTATATTTAATTAGATTTTAATACTAAAATTATAAGAAAATACTTGATCTACAATGTAGACCATGATCTACAGTTTTTTTTTCATACTTTGTACAACAAATGATATATGTGTGAGCCATGTTCAGTACATAACAATTTCCTTTAGCATAGCATGAATTGACATATTCTTGTGACTGATCCAGAAGTGCCAACACTTAAAGTTTCCATTGCACTGATATGGGAACTCAGCTGAAGCAACGGCAAAAACTACAGAGTATTTGTGATTAAAATTTTTTAAATTAATTAATTAATTAATTAATTGTATTTTTTTTTTTAGTATTTATTAAGTTTTATTTAATAGTAAAGCCCTTTTAATAATAAAAAAAAAATATTTGAGGAATGACTCCTGGAGATGTTTTAGAAAAGGTTTGCACAATAGTATGTAATGAAATGTATTGAAACCTCTTTAACCCCTCTTAAATATGAGTTCTGCTGAGGTAGTATGTGTGATCTGCGTCCAAAATGGCTAGTATGAGATATGAACAATGATGGCACCAATCTGAGTATATAATCAGGTATTAGCACAATAATTAGAAAATGCAGGCAGCACTCTCAGTGGGTGAGTTGTGAGTAATGTACTGTAGGAAAATCCAAGTGACCAATATGCAACAGAAAAAAAATAAACGGAAAAATACATTGCATTAAATCCTAAATTTAAGGTATGACTGAATGTTGCATAATAAGTATTTATACTGATTTCTTTTACGTGTGTATATACTAGTGCTGAAAATCTATTAAATATTTGAATCTGGTTAACCACAGTTATAATCTGTGATTAATCACAATTAATCAGAATTTTAAAATACTCAAATTTACTTGTGGCAGCATGGTGACTTAGTGATTAGCATTGTCACCTCGCACCTCCAGAGTCCAGGTTCGATTCCAGGGTGTACCCTGCCTCATGCCCTCTATATGCTCCCCACGACCCTGTATATAGGATAATGCGATATATACAAGGAGTGAGTGAGATTTACTTATAAAGAAATGCATGACATACTGGTTAAAGGAAACAGATTATGCATCTTAAACATTAACATTTAATAAATGTTATATTAAAATATTTTGAATGGCACTGGCGCTGCATGCAGTGACTGGGTGGTATGGGGTGTGGCAACCTACCGATGGTGGGCCTCAAACCTGGATCCTTAGATTCAAAAATCCACAACCTAGAGCCTTAGCCACCTGAGTCACCACTCCCACATCTTACATTTAATGGATTCTTATTAAAAAAATAGTTTCCCTTGAAGGTAGCTCGAGCACACAATTTTGTTTTTTTTATCCAAACTTATATTGAAGCATTTTTTTAATGGAATTTGACATTCAGCACACCTGGAGACGTTTCTTCAGTTACCTTAATAAAACAAGCAAAACATCTGAAAACTTGTTACGTGCATGCATTATAGTGTTATGGTGTATACGCTGCAATCAACAAAGATCAGCGACTGTGAGAACTAAAAGTATAATTAGGAGTTTATTACTCTGTAATGACTGGATACTTTCTGGACAGACCTTGTTCATATTTTAATAGTGAAGTCATACTTTTTTTTTTGCTTTAAGATGTTTTAAATTATAATGTTTGCTAACTGACTACAATTGTTACATTAATTCATAAAGTATATGTTTTCTATTCAAATGTACCAATTGGTGATTTTTCTATTTATTTGCGGTTTAAAAAAAGAAAAAAATATTTGCTTTACTGAAAGCACAATATATAACCAAGCCTTTTTCTTTCAAAACATCTAAACATTTATTCATATCATTCCTGCAAGTAAAAGCCTCCAAAAGAAGAAGCCACCATTTGCTTCAGCTACATGCATGTCTTTGATCGAGCCAATTTCATAATCCACATCTTTGTTCTGTTTTATAAATGACAGTGTCCACCATGTTCTGTTTCTCTCTCACACACATACAGAATCCACAAATGGAAGCTTTGCTGATTTTCCGAGGCTGTGGTGTCTTCTCCAACTGACAGCGAAAGCCAAAGCTCTTGAGCTTGAGTGCAGAGGGAATGTATTAGGGGAAATAAGCACACATATTCAACATTGTGAACAATGTAAACTAAGGAAGGCCTGTTGGATGTGCAATCCTCTTTAGAGGATTGGCCCACACCCTAATTACTGTATGTGTGTCCTGGTTATTGTTGAGAAAAGGATTTCAGCTTTAGCAAACCCTTTAGACCTTTTTTTTCAGGTCTGTTTCAGTCGTGTCTGTTTACGTGTATGCATTTTGTCGGTTTATAGCTACAGCACTGCTTTGATCTTCTGACCACAGTGTTGGGTATAGCAATGGTGTGTACAGGGTACGCTGATTGAGTTTGAAATGAGGCAGGTCAGCCCTAGGATATCAGGAGGGGTTTAATGGACATGTTTGAACCCTCAGGGGACAAAAGCAAGGGGCAGGGTCACCCCAAGGTCATGTTTGCTCAGGGTGTTCAGGAGCGTGCCAAATACCAATCCATGTTACCCCTGGTTGAACGTGTTCTCCAGTGCATCTGGATACAATCGGGGTCTGACAGAGGCCAATATAATTCTAGATGGATACGGATTTAATGTAGGCAAAAGCTCCAGGCTTGATCAAATTATACAAAATCTATGAAATCTAGATTTTCTGGTCTAGGCAGAAAACCACCACAGGCTCATGTCAGATGTATCTGAATTACCCGAAGATGACATATTTATATGGACACATCTACTGATTTGGCATTAAAGTGTGACGCAGAAAGGAATTTAGATTTCCAACCACACTGTAGTTGAAAAAAAAACAGTCATATCTCATTAAGTTCAAGCCCAATTTCAGCCAACAAGAGCAGCAGAATTTATATGAGGCCAGGCTGTTAGCAGGGAACAGAAATAAGAGCCAAGTGAGGGACTCACTATGTGACAAAAGGAGAGAGAAGAGGTGAGAAACCCACTTCTCACAAGTCCCCCCAATTCTTCAAATCACTCTACACGAGGTTTCATTCCAGCTGCCATTTGGCACCGTTAATGATTGAAACACCAGCCAAAAAATCACTGGAATGTAACTCTTTAGTCATAACCAATTGTTAGGAAAAATCAAATTTAATCATAACATATTGAGGAGGCCCTCATGGCTTTTAAAATGTCTGCAAGATGACAAAACTTGTCACCATGCCTTGTACTGTAGTATTGTTTTTTTTAAATGACATTGTAGGATTATAAAAAGAACTTAGATTGTATACCAAATGCAATGTGATATGAAGGAAATAAATCTAACGTTTTTTTTGTTTGTTTAATTTAGTGATTTATGAATCCTGTCTGAAAAGTACACACCACAGCAGATATTTGGAATGGAGGACTTTATATAGTTATAATCACAAAGTTAGTTGGTGGTTATGTTTTGTTCCACACAACACAGTGTCTTTAATTGACAAAGTATGGCTTTGTATGTCCAAAAAACAATGTTTATGAGTTTCACCAGTATAAATTGTAAGGCATACTTTCCAGAGTGGTGTTACCTTTTATGCTGTATGACTTGCACATACTAAATAATTTAATTGATAAAGTAATGGAAAAGCATTGATTAATTCCAAGAAGTAAAAAGAAAGAAATTTGCATTTCAGTTCCACTGAAAGCGACCCCCACCTCTACCTTAATAGTAGTTCTACCAATGGAAAACAATTAACCATGCCATAAAAATGTTTAACAATTTGAATTGTGTTCTTATTTTTATTTTCCCCGAAGTATTCACATCAGTCCCTGTTTTGTCACCTGAGATAAATGTCCCTTATGGGTTGTTTATGTCATGAAATTACACGAATCATTGATCAAATCACACTTTGATCAAGGAAATTTACATAAGGAGGATTTTGCAGGATGGTAGAGTAGTGGTTAGCACTGTTGCCTTGCACCTCCAGGGTTGAGGGTTCGATTCCAACCTCATTTTGGTATGTGTGCATGCAGTTTGCATGTTCTTCCTGTGTTTCGTGGGTTTCCTCCAGGAACTCGGCATTCCCAAATTGCCCATAGTGTGTGAATGTGTATATGTGTGTGCCCTGTGATGAATTGGAACCCTGTCCAGCGGGTACCCTGGACAGCCTCATGCCCTAAGTCTACTGGGAAAGGCTCCAGGCCCCCCCACGACTCTGTATACAGGATAAAGCGGTATAGATGATGATGATTTGGCAATCAGATGCCAATACAAGGTTAAAAAAAGAAACCTAAATAAAAAAAAAAGTAACATAATTTTTGTAAAAAATATTTAATGTTGTTCTTTAAAAATAAAAAAAAATCAAAATACATTATTTGCAGAACAGCTAAATGTGCACACACATGCAAAACACACACACGCTCACTTATTTTCTTGTGAACTAGCTAGAACACAGGCTTACTAGCCACTAATAATTCAGCTCACTTAGGCTGGTGAGTGCTTGAAAACAATAATTTTAAAAAACCTTCTCTTAAATGAACAGACATGAATGAGTTTCTTTGACAATCCAAGTTTCCCAGTTGAGGTCTTCTGGATCATCATCATCAACTCATCCAGTTTACTTTGGCAAACTGTCTCGTGTCATCATGTTGGTAGGAGCTGTGGAGACGTTCTGTCCATGTCGCATTGGGAAACTGAAGGAAGCCATAAAACAAGAATTGGTGAGTTGAGATTATATGTCTGATTCCAAGTCAATACAATGGAGTGGTTTTTGAGAGAGCTACAGTACATGGTGCCAACCCAGAGTCTGAAACATTTTTAAACTACTACCACTGATCACGCCTGTTTCCTACTGCAGCCCAAAGACATGCATTGTAGGCTGATTGGCGTTTCCAAATTGCCTGCAGTGTGTGTGATTGTGGCTTGTGATGGGTTAGTTTCCCTGTCCAGGGTGTCTACTAACTTTAAACAGGATAAGTTGTACATCAGTCATGATTGTAGCATAAAAGCTCCTTTATACCACAGTGCTGCTGAACTTATAAATCAGAAAATGTTGATTAACCAGTTCCAAGGTACAGTATATATTAATATGCTCTTTTTAAACTTTTTTTTAAACTTTTTCATTTTCATTCAAAAATCATTCTTTTAAAGAGTCTCTAATTATTTTGTTAGCGGTGCAGATAGCACTATCATATTAAGTGTTCCAGCATGGTTAAGTCTTCATCATGACAGATTTCTTGCCTTTCTAACCATGAAAAAAGAAAACAGGGAAACTGATAAACTGCTGTAATTTAGTGAATATTATATGGAACTAATTTGTTCTTTTGCCATTTGGTGCACCAAATCCATCCGGCACATTGGACGAAGTCTACTCCCTGGCCTGGGGATATATGCATAGTTTTTGTGGCAGTTTTTTAGAGGTCGGGTTGCCGACTTCAGGCAATTTGGGAATGCCAGTTAGCCTAACCGTAGCCTAATCTTTGTACTGTTGAAGAACACAGACTTGAGGAGGAAATCAAACCCTGACCCTGAAGACCTTTACGCAACATAAAGTTTTACTAAAATTAAATAAATACAGGTCTAAAATAGTATGGCCAAAAAGTAACATTGCAAAGGTGATTCATTTTCAATAACTCTATTGGATATGATTCCTTTGTAGGCTCGATTACAAGATTTTTACAAATCTCTCATGATTTTTTTTTTTTACTGTGAAATTTCATCCAGACTATTCTGTTGACACTGTTTAGGGTAACTGTAGATCAAATCACTGCATATTCCTTTTTATGCAGTCCAACAGCTGCACGTTCTAACCCGATGTAACCTGGTTGGTTGAAATCTGGGCTTGGCTCTGATGCTACTGGTGGAATCTAAGGTGCTTGTATTCGCCAAGCTCATTCATCCTCACTCCAGGTGGTCTTGATTTGTGTAGAGTTATAGAAAGTGTGGTGAGATTTTTGTGCATGAAAATATTAGTGTGTGAGACTCCAGGTTTCAGGTTTAATATGAAAACAATATCCATTAAAAAAAAAAAGAAAGAAAGAACTGTTGAACTACGCTCTGGTGTCAGGAGGATTGAAACTAGTAGTGCAGATCTTTTGCAAATGCTCTTAGAAAAAAAAAGTGTTCCTTGGAAGATTTGTTATTACCAGTTGATAATAATCCTGTAACACATCCCAAAGTGTTTTATTCATCTTACACCAACATCATTATTGTACAATTTCATTAACAGTTTGGGTTCAATTATCACTTTTAAAGCAAATTAATTACATTATTAAGAATCCAGTCAAGGCAGGTAGGTTTAATTGGGATTCTTCTATACACTCTATACTATCAGCCACAACATTGACATCACAAACAGCTGAAGCGAATAACATCAATTATCAATTATATACCAGAAAATTTGGTCTTATCTTAAACTGGAGACAGGATCATGGAAACCAAAGGCTTATTTATGCCTGTGGGGCATAAAGCCAGCCTGACCAATCTGATCCCACAGAAAAGCCAATGCAGCACGAAATCGGCTGGAAGAAGGTAATACTTCTTAATATAATAGAAAGGTATCAGAACTCTCAGTGCATCACAGCTTGTTGTGTTTGGGGCTTAGCAGGCAAATAATTGTTGATCTGGTCTCCAAATTCACCAAATCTCAATCTGATTGAGCGTCCATGGAATGCACTGAACAAACACACCACCCAAAGGATCCACTGCTAATATCCCACAGCACCAGAAACCACAGCTCACCCCCAGGTGGGGGCCAGAGCTGCAAGGGGAACCTACACAATATTGGGCATAATGTTTGTGTTTTAATGTTATGGATTATTAGATTTTGCAGTAATCCATTTTTTTCTCCAGACACAAGAGGTTACTAATGATGCTAGCTTCTTTTCTGTTCGCATTACAGAGGAAAAAACAGGTTAGTGCATCTGCAACCAGCCCTCCCATGTTGTAACCTTTAACCTCAGTTTCTTGGGAGTACACTGATGAGGAGTGATAGGGAACAGATGCCCACAGTCTTCTTCACAGTCCAGTGGTCCAAAAACCTGCCAAATGTAGTTAACTAGCATAGAAAACTACTTCCTGTGTTGAATTCTCATCGAATTCCAAACAGAGTGAGTTTTATGCAGCTTTTATCTGCTGTGAATTTAGAGAACTTCTCCATGCATGTTTTTGTTCTGTCAGACAGTTTCCATTGTTTTTTAATGGGAATGAATATTCGTACAGCTGGCATTGTAGACTGGCACTTCCTGCCACTATTTCCATTTCAGACTTGCCACACCATTTCCTTTTTCTCTATTTCTCCAGATTTCTTCCTGATCAGCACAAGGCCTAGCGCGTGTGCTCATGTGAATGAAAAGATGTCTTTATTTAAGCCTGACTTTAATGGTGGCATTTACTGTGTACACTATAATGCAGTTTTATGAGTCTTCACCCTGTCCTCCTGTTTGCTCTAGGATTTCATTTTCATTTTTGGAGAGATGCCCTCAGTATTGCGGATGTAATTTCATGACTCTGTGCTGTCGGAATTCTCGATCCATCTCGCCTGAGATGAAACAGGTTTATTATTACAAGGGGATGTAATATCAACCCATGTGTTTCCACTGGCTACAACTAATGGCCAAAGCATCGTGTTGTGCACCCTTATAACACATGGATGGGGGGAATCAGAATGCTTTTTGAATTCCCATGGGACGCCAATGTGCTGTGGTTGTTTCTTCAAGTCTCGAGACTTGTCTGTTTTTTGTCTCCAAGATATACATTGCATCAGTGGTTCCCAAATTGGGGTCTAGGGAAGCGTAGCAGTCCATGAAGCTAAGCAAATGTGTCCTGTTATATTTAGTTACAGTGGTGGAAATCAGTTTATTATATTTATTAATTAGTTTTATACCTTGATTGATCCAATGAGTTTGATATTATTGATAAATATGGGCCTATGAATAATTTCAACCTGAACCTAATGTGTTCTGTTCAGAAATAGCAAGCTTCATGAATCTTCAAATAATAATAATAAAAATATAATAAGAATAATCTAATATTATTCTACACAATGTTCATTAAAATAAATATTTACAGAGGGGACATTGGTAGTTATTTTACAGTTATTGAAGTTTTTTTTTTTTTCAGTTATTGCCATCGATGAAAACTAGCACTGGGAAGAACCTCTAAGGTTTTGAAACTCCTTGCAATTGCTTTGCATGTTTTTTCTGGCTATCTGCTCGGTGTGGAACAGCTCAGGAGTGAATGCGGTAATCACTAGATCACGCATGGAACTGGGGTACCTATAGATGTCTCATCAGATCCAGATGTCGACGCAGGCCTTGTAGGTAGCTTTATCTCACATGGAGGTCTGGTAATGGTTTGTTCACTTCCTTTGGCAATGCAAGGAAGGCAAGGGAATAAAAGAGGATTTTTGAGCTTGGACAGAAAAAGAGGAAACGATTCTGTGAGAGACAGATGAGCTCTATGCAGCTGTTGCGAGGCATCACTTCACACTTACCTCACCCAACAGCAAACCAGAGTGAAATGCATGAAACTTAACCTTGCAGCATTCTCCTTCAGTGTGTGTTCCTGTGTATATTTGAAAAGACACGCTTTGGCATGTGTATGTGAAGACATTCTCTATTGCTCCATCATTTCTTCTGTGAAACAGTGGCTTGGTTAATTGAAAGCACATAGATAAAGCAAATTAATTAATTTCCTCTGTGCTTCCAGGAAGATTAGTAAAAAGGAAGCAGCTTATCTCCAACACGAAGCTTGATAAATGATTTTGTCTTTCCGTTTTATTTGCTCTCAGCCCAATCACAATGTGTGTTAGAGTCAAGGCTGACAGACTTTAGATACCCCCTCATCCTTTATCCTCCATCCTCCTGACACCTCAGCAGGTTTCTACCAATGTTTCCACCCCAATCCCTTTCCTGTTTCATTTTTAATAAAGCAGAACACAAAATCATTCCAACTAAGCTTTAGACCACATATGTGTGGGGTTTTAATTTACAGTGCTGTTATGAACCAACCTCATAACCCCACGTTGTCACAACCCGTCAATCTATGCCTACACCATAGACCAACCTGGCTCCTTACCGTCCATGCTCCGGTCCGCTTCTTACCTTTCACTCTCCGTCCCGAGCACACCTGTTGCCTGTTTAGCTCTCATCTGCTCATCTATTTAAGTCACTCGGAAAGTTCGGCTCACCGCCAGATTATTGTGCCATTCGTGCCGATATTCCCGCGTTTGTTTTTTGCCAAGTGTTTTCTGTACTATCGACCTCGTTTTGTTGTTGACCTCGTCTTGCCTAGTGATTTGGATTATCTGCGTGTGTGTTATACCGGCTTCTGACTTCCGCAT
>JAQQZS010000004.1:7846255-7873740 GCA_030068045.1 Platyallabes tihoni | reverse complement strand
AAGCTGCTTTGAGACAATGACCATTGTTAAAAGCGCTATATAAATAAAATTGAATTGAATTGAATTGAATTGAATCTCAGCTAAACTTTGGAATGTGTCTTTGCATGGAATGAGGGTTGTGGAATTTGGTTCCAATTAATTACATACATCCTGTTAACAACAGCAAGCTGACAAAACCCTGATACTGTTGCTGCTCACAATGCCACCTGGATCACATTTGATTAAAATAATATAGAACGAAATACAGCTTATTTAGCATGAAATTATGATAGGATGGTAGTCTGACTTATACTGTACTTATATAAGAAACTGGATGTCTGGGATCCTTCACGAGTTAATGGTAAAATGCAGTAAAATGCAATAAAACGGAGTGGTGTTATTTGCCCCAAAGCAAAGTGGATTAAATTTT
This sequence comes from Platyallabes tihoni, assembly GCA_030068045.1. NCBI lineage: Eukaryota > Metazoa > Chordata > Actinopteri > Siluriformes > Clariidae > Platyallabes > Platyallabes tihoni. Next base: position 7,873,331 of record JAQQZS010000004.1, on the reverse strand, counting down.
ATTACATAAAAACAGATGCTTTAGCTATAACAGCATGCTCTACATTGTTCTACTCCTCTTATACCTCAGCAGTTTGCCAACTGTTAGAATATTTAATGTATTAATGAATCTCAGATCGTGCATTTTTATCCCTTTATACATTTAATGTTTCAGAAAGTCAGCAAAACAAGTTAGTTCCTGTTATGAATTATACTGTATAATATACACAGAACGTTTGAACTGCATGTACGGCACAGTGGCTTAATGGGTAGCACTGTGGCCTCGCACCTCCAGGGTCTGTGTGAGTGGAGTGTGCATGTTACTTCCTATGCTTGGTGCGGTTCCTCCCACAGTCCAAAGACATGCAGATTAGGTTTATTGCCATTCCCAAACTGGCCGTAGTGTATAAACGAGTGTGTGTATGAGTGTGTGCCCTGCAATAGATTGGCCTCGAGCCCTAAGTTTCCTGGGATAGCCTGTATACAGGATAAAGCAGTATTGACAATGAGTAAGTGAGAGAACTAGCCCAAGATTAATTGGAGTATCTGCTATATTAGAATAAACACATTCCTATAAACCTGTGAATTTCCTCGTATACATTAGTTCTGATAGAGCCACAAAAATTGAACTAACAACTTCTGAGCAATTAGGTTTAAGAAGTCACAAGCTCTCTGGTAAAAAAAATTGGATTAAACAATATGTTGCACAACATGATGCGAATGATTATTCTGAGGTGAAAGTGCCTCGGCTGAAGCAGCATAATCATACAGTAGTTAAGTGGGTGGGGGGTATGTGCCTGATGGATGTGTTCCTACTGTATGAAGAGACAAGGATCTGGACTCTCCCTTGTTAGTGTGATATGAACTCAGGATGTCACGTTGTGACAGTTTCTGCCAGGAGTTCTGCTATGTCACGGCCTCATGGTTATAAATATTCTCCTTCAGAGGAAAGCATCTTTTCTAGCCTTCCCCTTGGACCTCAGCTCATTTTCTGCTATTTATCTTTCTGTCACCTCTACACATTTCTCATATATGTTTATCTAACACCTCCCTTTCCTGCTTTTTCACCACCTTTTACCTAATATTCTCATATTATCTATCTGTCTGAATCCTCCTTTTTACTGTTGTAAGGTTTGATCTGCCCTGATCATGAGCCACTATTTTTACCACCTACGTACATTACATATGCTGAATGTAGTTACTCTCTGCCTCAGATGGTCTAGTGAGGCAAATCAAACCAAGATATTAATCAAGATAATAGGGAACACAATTTGTCATATAATTACATTTCGTCTTGTCATTATTTAGCTATTTACGATCCAAGTCATTTCTGCTATCTCAAATGTTCATTGATGCTGTCATTGATCATGAAGTGTGACGAATATGAGCAATCCTGATGTGAATTAGTTACCGAGCCATGCCATGCTGTTGAATGTTGAAATCCTCCTCTGTTCCCCATCTCCTCCTTCTCCAACAATTGGTGTTTTGTTTCTGCTTACTTCTTCCTGACTACACACACAAACACATACAGTACACAAGTAATCCTCCTTCACCCTCAGAATGTGTTGCCGGCTCCTATGCAACCCACATTTTCCTCATTTCTTACAGACTCACATGCTGCCCCAAAATCACCATCCAGGAGTTGGCCAACCTCACGCTTTTGCTTCACACACATCTGGTTTAGATTTTAAAGAGGTCTTTAAAATATTCTACCTTCCCACACTACACAATAGTCTTTTCTAACCTGATTGTATATCTAGCTTTAATCTGAGTACAATAAGGCTAACACTAGCAGAAACACTCGTTCATCTGTGTTGACATTAATCGTGAGTTGTATATGTGACATGACTGGTGGTTGGATGGGTGACGCACCTCACTCGAGGCTACATTTCTATGAGAGATGGCAAATGGCAGGTTTACACAGTTCTCAAGACTGCCATTTTGAGGTGCGGCCAATTACCATCAATCACTGAGAATTCTATCAAGGAGGCCTGAAGTTTATGTCTTCACTTTTAAGGGCCGGAGGGAAACATGGAAAGAGATGGATGACTGCGTTGGCCTTTGGGTGAGGGTGTGTGTGTCAGAGGAGCTCAACGGGTCAGTGAAAGCTAGGTGATGTTTATGATTGGTTGACATGATGTCCTTGAAAGGCCAATAAATGCAGGAGGGTTTGAGACATTCTGTTTCACTTTGACAGTCCTTTGGCTGAAATGGAGCATGGAGAGAGTTTGTGTATATGTTTCTGTAACTCCTGTGGGGCTGCGTTCTGCATCAGGACACAAGCTCTCTTTGTCAATGAGATCATTCTTCTCTATGTTTACAGTCAATATGGCCCAGGCTTCTGTTTAGGCCTCAAGCCAAAGGTCAGTGACCCCCATTTTTCCATACCTCCACATTACATAATAGTAATATTTCTGTCTCTCTCTCTCTCTCTCTCTCTCTCTCTCTCAACCCCCACCACACATACCTAAAGATGAGTAAAAGCCACACTACATCCCTTCCTCCGTCTCTTCCAGAAGAGAGAACATTCCAGCAACAGGAGAGGTGTTGAGTTATTAGTAAGCAAGTTCTAAGGTTTAAGGTCAAAGGTTGGTGATGTTCCCAGGGCTATTTTAGTGGTGGCACATATATAGTCATTTTCACTCTCATAATCTCAAACACTGGGCATCCCCTGATTGGTAAGCTTTGGCTTTGTGTCATTTAAACTTGTAGCCTTTGACTGGCAAGCATGCATGATTGTCTTAAAAGTTCTGTTACACCTGTGCATTGAAATAGAAATTCAGTCCAGATGCTCACTACACAGTGCATAACAATTGTGTTTTTCACTCATCTCTATTAGGGGAAAAAAGAGTAATTGCACTAAAAATAAATCTGTTGCATATACTGTATAACTGGGAAGTACATCATATTAAAATATGTGAAAAGAATGCATTATTCATGCCCCCTTTACTGCTTCAAATGAAATAAGGGTCATTGGCTAATAATAATAATAATAATAGGCGGCATGGTGGCTTAGTGGTTAGCACTGTCGCCTTCCACCTCCAAGTTCTGGGTTTGAATCCCACCTTGTGGTCTGTGTGCATGGTTTTTGCAAGTTCTCTCTGTGCTTGGTGGCTTTCCACCCAAAGACTCAGGATTAGGATAATTGGCATTCCCAAATTGCTGTAGAGTGTGTGTGTGTGTGTGTGCCCTGCGATGGATTGGCACCCCGTCCATGGTGTACCCTGCTTCGTACCCTAAGTCTCCTGGAATAAACTCCAGCCCTGCCCCACACTGTATACAGGATAAAGTGGTATAAATGATGAGTGAGTGAGGACAATGATAATAATAAGAATAATTGTGAGACACTGTTTTAGTTAAGAAAGTGGGCTTCTGCTTAATGTTCAAATGAGAGTTTCTTAGCTTTGAATATGTGGATATTATGAAAATAGGAACAGTCAGGTACTGTTTGAAAAGTAAAGGTCATTCTGGGAAATTCTGACAGCCATAATGCTTATTAATCTTGCTTTCCTGGTAAAGTTATTTTAGAGTTTGTAAGGGTTCAGGTGTGTGTGTGTGTGTGTGTGTGTGTCCTGGATCTGAGCCTCAGTGCTGTGTCTTTCACCTCTCTGTTCTTCCAGAAGAGACAGCTGAATAAATGGTTTATTTAAATAAAACTTATACATAAGTTCCACTGAGCTAAAGCCACATTACTCAAACTTTCCTCATCTACATATCCTGCTGCCTCTATTTTGCCCTTGTTACAAAGCACTGTAAACTCTTAAAACAAGGTAGCTTGTTTCTACGCTAGCTCACTCTCCCCTTTTCTGGTAAAATTCGCCGAACCCTTTACTTTGTGCACTTGTTTTAAAAACAAGTAACGCAATAATTGCTTTGACAGCATCATCATTTTCATAAGTGTGGGTTTGTGGACAGGCTGCTGCACTGTACTGCTTGGGCTGGAAAGAAGGTTTCAATGCTGCGTTGACCTGCTCTCTGCTACTGCATTGCTGCATTGCTTTGGTTTATATGTTAGTGTACAGTGAATACACTGATTAATTTTTGCACTATGCCTACAGGAAACATGCAACTGAGTTACACATATCAACAAAGAGAATTTTGCAAAGTGGCGAGCATGGCTTCATATTTTATATGCACACACAGGAGTAAGCATCGGACTGGCCAATGCATGCATGGCAGCAGTTGTGTGTGATTTCAGCAAAAGACTAAATAGTGAAAAAGAGCAATGGAGAAAACAATAGAAGCCACTAAAGAAGAATAAAAAGGAAAGAACAACAACAGCAATGACTACAATGATGGCAGAATGTTTTGAAAGAAAATTTTTAGAACTTTTATACATTATCAAAACCACTCAGTCTTTAGCTATCTTCCCCGTTTATCTTGTTGCCCAGCAGAAATGGCTGAATTAAATATTTTAGTTTCTGAGAGGAATGCAACAGTGGGGCTAAGTAGTCCCCTTTGAATCCTTTTAAGATTTTTAATCCACTAGGTCTAAAAGAAGTGTGTAGATGTGCCTGTGATACACTAGTTCCAGTTCATCCACTCGATTGAGGTTGAGGTCGGGGCTCTGTGTGAGCCAGTCAAGATCTTCCACACCGAACTCATCAAACCACGTCTTTATAGCCCTGGCTTTGTTCACTGGGACACAGTCATGTTGAAATAGAAAAAGGCCTTCCCCAAACTGTTGGCACAAAGTTGGAAGCATATTATTGTCCATGATTCTTGGTCTGCTGAAGCATTAAGATCGCTCTTCACTGGGGATAAGGAGCCTGATTGAAACACCTGAATTCAATAATTAAAGGTTTGGCCAAATACTTTTGTACATATAGTGTATTAGAAATAGGATAAAATTTCCCAAGTAATATCTAATATTTAATATCTTGACAATTAAAATTTGGGAGTTGGGATTATGTCACTTAATTATATTGAAGGCATATTCAGAAACTGGTTCTCCACCTTCTGGCTAAGACCAAGTTCTTTGTTGTTGTTGTTGATGTTGTTTTTCCAATTAATCTCTGTCCCCTACTCAAGGGCCTTGTATTCAGTAGATTTTTGGGACCGGGAAGTGTGATAGGTGTTGCTCTGCCCACTCCACACAACAACATGGTATTGTAGTACTTTGGTGACCCAGAAAAGGTGGGGGTGTCAAAGGAGGGAGTAGTTATGGGTCCAATTCCTTGAAAATTTCCAATTTGTATCAGACATACAAAACTATTTGTTAAGATCTTAAATGTGCTTTTACCTCCTTGTGCATTTTAATATATTTCTGTTACCTACTGTAATTTGTTCAGGCAAACAACTTCAATCAATTCAAATTAAATAAGTCTTTGTTGATAGTACACTGATTTTACATATACTGTAATAATGGATGATTTTATGTGTGCTTTTATATATGTATATGAATAATACTTATTATTATTATTATTATTATTATTATTATTATTATAGTTGAGGCCAATTCCTTCTTTCTTTTTCAAGATATTAAACAAATAGAATTTGCAAAAACACCTCATGACCTTTGAAATTGTATTTAAATTTTAAAAAAATGAAAAAAGAATGCTAAAAAGAAGGACCTTAAATTAAATGGCATAATGACAATCAAATACATTTGCTTAAATTAAATAAAAATCATCTTTAGTAATGTTAGTCCACATTAGTCATTATACCACTTGAGTTTATTCTTAACATTTACATCACATATTCCACAGTATTTACTTTTATTATTTTATTCTACAAACAGACTCATAGCAAGGATCCATGGTGAGTGTGTTTCAAAAGCATTAAACCTTATTAGTTCCTGGGCATAATTAGGCATTTAAGTGAATGGGTTTCTGAGCGGAATTTTATGGAGTTCGAGCCCACACACACACACGCACACACACAGTGGGAGAACAGATCTTTGAGCGATTGGTGTACTTCATTAAGGACAGAAGAGGAGAGGGAGCCTCAGGAGACACATACCACTCTCTGTGATGGATGGCTATATCATTCGCAGCAGACCACTTTTACTGTCACAGACATCTGCTTTAATAACATGCATTCAAAGAGAGGGAAAAAGAGTATGTAGTTAGACAGACAGGGGAGAAAGGTGTCAGGGGAAAAAAACTCTTACTGATTGACCCATAGCTCTTACTGAGATGGGAGGCAGAGCGAAACAAAACAAAAACAGTGAAACAAAAATTGGGAAAGTTTTGAAGGCAATGGAGAGGCCACAGATGTGTTGAGAGCTAGTGAAGCATTTCCTAATTAGCCAAACGCAGTTGATGAGTATTTTTTTTTCTGCCACTGAACTCACATGACTTTCTTTCTTTCTAATAGACTTTTGAAAAATCACTGGAGTGGCACAAATAAGTTAAGAAGACAGCAATGTAATATCATGTAATAAAACTTGGCAAATTTCAAGTCGCTCATGTCACTTGTACTGTGTGTGGTGAACATGAAGCAAATGCTTGTGACTGTGTAGCAACCTGTACTGTTGTCACTTATAGACATGTAGTGTCCTTATTTTTACTTCAATAAGAAACAGTTCTACCTATATGTATACCTTCAAAAGCTAACTTGTTCAATTTAGATTAGATTTAAATGTGTGACATATAAGTCCAGAGAAGGTCCATGCTAGCTTCTTAACATGCTAGCAAAACAAACATTTCCATTTGTAGCATTTAGTAAAGCAGCTAGAGGGCGAGTTACAGAAATAATTTTGTTGTCTTCCATTATCTTCATGCTTGTTAAATAGGGCAGAGACTAAGAATACCATTGATTTTAAAAACTTATAAGTACAGCAGGAAATCAAATCACACTACTCATGGGATTTCTTTTTCTTGAAAACAAGTTAAGGCTAGTTCTGACTACTAGCTCAAAAACTTTCAAGCTTAATTTTTCTTCATAATGTTTATACCCAAATTTAGTGAGGTTATCAATCAGAATATAACAAACCACACATTTGAGACAATTCCTTAAATGTTGTGCTTTGTTGAGTGATATCTTTGAGGGGTGTTCACGTCAAACTGGGACTTTTGGTTCTGCAGAATAGTGATGGGAAGTTTGAATCATTTTAGTGACTCGGTTCTTTGAATCTCGTTTATCAAAATGAACGAATTTTTTGGGGGGTCATTTAGTTTATTTCGTTCTTTTGATCAGAAAGAAAATGAAATGTTACATTTTTAATAAAAAAGACCCCCCAACACGTCTACATACACAAATTTTGGCTATAGTTCCAGTAATGAAAATATTACAATGCAGCTAAGAACACATTATAATAAACAGAATGAGTACTTCACCTCTCATGTCTTCTGGTCCGAATCGTTCGTTCTTTTGAATCTATTGCACTGCATTGCATCTATGGGAGTCATGTGACAAAACGAACAAATGACTAGGAGTAGAAGAGTCATTGGGAAGAATCGTTCAATTCTGTTACCTGTGTACTGTATGGCATAGCGTCTATGGGAGTCATGTGATAAAAGAACAAATGATTCGGACCAAAAGACTTAAAGGTAACTACTCATTTCTGTTTCCTGTACATAACCTACAGAGGTTTTGCGATGATTTGCACATGCGCGCCCAGTAGAAAATGAACTAATCACTCTCCGAAACTACTCTTTCTGAATAACGTTAAAAATGAATTTAAAAAGAATTAATTATTCATGAACGACCCATCACTAGTGCAAAATATCAGAACACAGTTACACTAATGCACTTATCCAAACGTATCCAAACAAACTAGTGCTTGGACACCATCAAGATAGAAAGTTTTCTCATTTCACCGTAGCCATGATCGGACTGCATGTTTCATATATGGAAATGGCTTGGAGCGAGGTCAGTACTATATGGTGGCTGTGAAAATAACTTTGAGCAGAGTTCCTGTAATGTGCAAGTGTTGTACATGAATGATTGTGTGTACAGTTTTGACAGAGAGATGCGTGTCTTCCACATGTTGTAGACTTGTTATCCGTTGAATTTCTAGGATCAGGCATTTCACAAATGCAGTGGGCTCCGGCCGAATGTATAATTCACAGATGTACGGCCTTTGCACCATTCAAATGTTTTGCCGTGGCTAAGAGTCTCATCACCGTACTATGCTTGAGGTCTTCTCTAAATGTCAATTGGTTTTACTGATTTTACAGAAACACCCATCGTAATTAGCATAGAATTGAGAAACCCTTTCTAATGCTTACTATTGTGACAGAATTTAACACTTTAGCATTATTTTAAACAGACAATGTATTAATAATAGCAAGCCTAATATTAAAACTTGTGCCTATAGAAATGGGTAAACCCGCAGTAGAAGAGAATTTGTTTTAAGGTTTGTGATTGAGTCTGTGCATCATGCTGTGCGACTCCAGGAATCAATAAAGACTGGTTGTTACCCCGCATGGTTTAACAGGACAAGGGGATTTATTTAAGCCCTGATGTTTCTGTTGCCATTTCATAAAGGAAAGGCCAAAGACTCAATAACTCCACTTTGAAAGTGATAAAAAGCTCTGCGAGCTTTTACACCCTGGCAAACAGCAACGTTGGCAAACATGTCTCTGATAAACATTTTGATGAACGCAAATCATGAGGGAAATGTCCATTGATCAAGCTGCTGATGAATGTAAGATAAAACTGTGACAGAGGGACCAATAATCATCTATGTTTGGATCTGTCTGAATATCGATCAGCATGAGATTCAGTGTTAAAACATGACTCAATTGATCCTGCATCAGAAATGAGCCTTTTGGGAATGCATGACCAAATGTGAATGTCAGAGAAGGTCATCTATGCATTTTTCTCACTCTGGGTGTGTACTTTTATGCGCCATTGTATGGACCATATGTGCATGTGTGCGGCTGTGAGAACAAAATTTCAGCTTCATTTGCCTCTCATTAGGTTTGGTGGTCTCATATTTTTGCCCCAGTCCCACAGTAAATAAACTCTGGATGGTAGATTCTTACCACATAGGGCTTGGCTCTGACCTCAGGGAAATAGCTCGCTGAGATGTTCCATCAAATGTCCTATTCACTACCATTAAAATGGAAGCAAACATGCAGAACTAAAACCATCATCAAGTAATGTTGCTCTCTCCATAAGAATATAAACTGTCAAAGATGTGGTGAACCTCACACATTCCAAATAAACATCCTGACATCTCATCTGCAAGATGGTGAACTCTATAAGTCTTGGAACAATAATGAGAGCAGGCAGAGACACAAACAGTTCGGGACAAAAAGAGGGAGAATGAGACTGAAGGAACAGTGTGATAAAAATACTATATATAAGATAAGTAGAAGAAAAAAAATTAACATGACCTGAACAAAGTACATTTTCAATTCTATGTGAGGACACAATGACTACCTATATTACATTATAGCCTTCTATAACCTTTTGAAAAGCAAAATTCTGCAGTCTTTATTTGTGAAGATCTTAACTCCAATATACTTTTATTTCTATTTCCCAAAACCTGGTCAAATTGCATCCCATTCTGAACAGGCTCTGGATCCACCATGACTCTGAGCAGAATAAAATGAACATCAGTGAATGAATGAATCACTTTGTCTCTTTGGGGTTTGAGGCCTCCTGAGGATCCCTGAACTCCAGTTTCCACCCCCAGAACATCCTTAAAGAATTAATTCTCATTTCACTGGTCTTGTAATGATTTGACAATGAATCATATAAGGTTCTTAAAACTTGCCCCTTCTTTTGACACATCATCAAACTACTCCATTTTGCTTTTATGCTATAGTTCTGGTTCACCTTTTTCATGTCAAAACATGTCTCTAAGCCTCTGTCAAAGGCACATACCCATAAACAAAGTACATAAGCATATAACAACAGCTTGGTTGTTGGTGCAAATATGTGTACATAAACCTTTGCAAAATAAATTGGCCCTTAAATCCTATTTACGATTCCAGTGCATTTTATGTACGAGAAATGGTCTTTGAATCGTGCTGCAGTTTGGAAAAGACACTTTTCTAAATTGTCTAAATCGCCAGCTTACATCATAAGCAGAGGTGGGTAGAGTAGCCAAAAATTGTATTCAAGTAAGAGTAGCTGTACTTCAAAATAATATTACTCAAGTAGCAGTAAAAAGTAGTCATCCAAAATATTACTCAAGTAAGAGTAAAAAAGTATTTGGTGAAAAGATACTCAAGTACTGAGTAACTGTTTCATCGTAATGTCAGATTATTATTATTATTATTTTTTTTTTTTTTAGAAATTATGTAAGCAGCCAGATAAAATTATAAAATAATAGCCACAGTGCTAATGCCGTGATAGTCGTGGAAAATAAAGGAAAGTATTTGTTGTAAGGTTTTACCCATACTGTTAATATTTATTTAAGTAATTCTCATATGAAATAGACTTACTAAACAAAAACATATTTACCGTAACAACGCTAGCACTTTTTTACTTTCATCTAAGTATGGGGAAGCAGGACATTTCCCATAGAGGTCTAGGTCATGGCTAATAGAATAATCCCCTTAGAAATGTTATTATTGCAGTGTTAAAGCTGATCTTCTCATCATTCTCACAGAAATGAGTAAGGAGCCGATAACCATCACATGTCACTGACATACGTAATTCCACATTAGGAGTGATGAACTGGGCCTGGTGACAAGCAGATAAATACAGCATGTTTAAATACTTAGAGGTGTCTTGTGATTCCTAAAATATTGTGACAGTTGTTAGAAATTTGCTGACTGTTGCCCTCATGGGGTTCAAAGAAAAATATGAACATCAATTGAATTAGCACGGCAGTTTTTAAAGTCTGGTGATGAAAAACCACAATGGGAGCAGTTGACTTGTGTTTTCTCCCCCGTTCGCCTGATCCATGGCAGAGTTCATGTTGTATTTAAGCCATATTAATGTCCAGAGGCCTGACCTTTTGCACCTGTGTGTGAAAAAATGGTTAGTGTCACATTTTCCCTCTCTTACACCCCTCTCTCTCTCTTCTCTCAATCTCACACCTGCAGTCCAGGGGAATGGTGGGCGTCATAGTGGATCATATGACTCCTCATCTGAGCAGCAGTAAAATAAAATGAGGTGCAATTTCCGGAGCTTCAATTAGCAGAAAATTGGTCTGGTCCGTTGTTAGCTGCTCCCCCAAGCCCTGCTAAATGGTGTGTGTGAATGCATGTGCATGTGAGGGTGTAGACACACCACTGAGGACATGTCGGTGAAGCAGGCTGAAAAATATTAGCTCAAATGGAGATCAAGCCTATTTTTTTTTTATTTTTTTTTTTTATCTGACACTAGAAGGCTGTTTAAACAATCTAGACTAGAGAGAATCATCCCTGGGTTTGAGCACTGGTGGTGCTGTTTATTGTGTGTTGTTCCACAATAAGCAAGGATATTGCTATTTATTAACATGAAATGTTCGTTGAAAGACTAGCTCATACTATGGTACACTCCTCATTTAAAGTAGGAAGAGACTTGATCAGAATCACTAACTGCAGCCTCAGTAAGTTTCGACAGTGAGATTGATGTCCATGCCAGCTACTGCATTGCTTTGTGGGTAATCTTCTGTATGTGCAATGTTCAATTAACTAAATCTAAAGTGGAACAAACGGACATCAATAGCATTGATGGGTCAGCTTCAGCAGACCTTGAAGCTCAGGTCAATGTTGGGTCTGCACAAATACCTATCAATAGTCACTGACGGACACATGGCTGTAATACTCTGGTACAGCAACATCTGTCAGCAAAATTACACAGCTTCATCGATTGAAAAAAAATTAAGTGTTTAAGCCACAATAAAGAGATTGAACTACGGACCCTGGAGCTGTGCCATAGGTCAAATTGTCTAATAAAATGTATTTTACTTGCACATACTACCTATTTACTGTAGTAACTTAATAACCTTGGGCAAATACCTTTTTCTAATTCCTGATCTGTGATGTTCATGGGTTAGCCATTACTTTAAGTTACTCCACTACATATAACTGAAAGAGTTCATATGTATGTCTTAAAGATGTCTTTCTCACACCGCCTGCTCTACATCACACAACAACAGTTCAATGGGAATGAGGTCAAAACTTGGCCATTGAAACATGATGATTTTTTTTTTTATTTCTTCACCTTGCTGTTGAGTTATTTCTGCATATTGAAACACTGACATGTTGCATGACCAAACCTCTTTTAAGTCTGACAGACAGAGCTCATGATTTACAGCTACAGAATTTCGATACAACGCTGAAATAATTCCTCCCTCGATGACTGCAAGCCTTCCAGACCCACAAGTAGCAAAGCTTTCCCATAACGGTATATGTCCACCACCAAGGTTCAACTTTGGAATGAAATTTTGATGTATGTAGTGTCTCCTTTTCCCTAAACTTGTACTGTAAATCTTTTTTGTCTTATATTCTCCACATGAGGAGATAGTAGATCGAAGGAGCAAAATATTATATTCTACAAAAAATGGATTTAGTTATTTTTACTCATTTCTGTCAATAACATATTGATATTTGTTTCACATTATCTTGCGTTTTCCACCCCAGAACATCCTTGAAGAATACATTCTCATTTCACTGGTCTTGTAATGATTTGACAATGAATCATATAGTAAGGTTCTTAAAACTTGCCCCGTCTTCTGACACATCATCAAACTACTCCATTTTGCTTTTATGCTATAGTCCCGGTTCACCTTTATCATGTCCAGGCATGTCTCTAAGTCTCTGTCAAAGGCACATACCCATAAACATATTCTCTGCAGCTTGGCTGTTGGTCCAAATCTGTGTACATAAACCTTTGCAAAATCAATCAGGCCCTTAAATCTTATTTTCCAGTTCATTTTATGTACCAGAAATGCTCTTTGATGCCGTTTGGAAAAGACACTTTTCAAAATTGTCTAAATCGCCAGCTTACATCATAAGCAGAGGTGGGTAGAGTAGCCAAAAATTGTACTCAAGTAACAGTAGCTGTACTGTACTTCAAAATAATGTTACTCAAGTAGAAGTAAAAAGTAGTCATCCCAAATATTACTCAAGCAAGAGTAAAAAAGCATTTGGTGAAAACACTACTCAAGTACTGAGTAACTTTTTTGAAATTATGTAAGCAGCCAGACAAAATGATAAAATAATGTACAAATTCTGACATTTCCAAATAATACTAAAAAAATAAATAAATTTAACAAAAAAATAAAGTAATAAAACTAAATATCTTTACAAAATAGCAACTTAAGAAACAAGAAGCACAAATTTCCTACGCTCACTTTTTTTCACAACAAAAAGCTTTTGAAACAAATACCTACTGTATGTAACACACATCTACGTATGTTTGAACAGTGTAAACTATTTCCAGTGTAAGATATACTGTATATTCAGTTGCCCTCCAAATCGCACAGAAAATAACATTATGTACAAGAGGTCTCACTTTACCATAAACTGTGTCCAGCAGAACAAATGTAAGAAACGTATATTTTTTAGCTCATTTGCTAATTATATATTTTAACATTGCAACATTAAATAAAACAGCTAAACTAACTGCGACATGTTTCCTTCGCTGTCTACCATGGCTGAATATTCCCCTCCCCCCCAGACTGATTGATGGCCCTCAGTGATTGATAGAGGACACCAATCAGGACAGTCTGTCAGCACCTTATTGTCCTCGCTCCCTCCACACACACTGATAAGGACCAGCTTGCTCACATTTCACCTCCATTTCTATCTCTTTTATTGTTAACTCTGTTTGTCTATGTCTTGTTCCTTCCAGCTCACTCAGTGTCTCGGATCCATCTCTAGCAAATAATTCTACTTCTATCTTTCGTTCACTAATTTCTGTCTGTCTGTGGCATTACTTTTCTTTCAACCTGCTCTTATTTGTCCAGCCACCCTCTCTCATTTTCTCTCTCTCTCATGTTGATATGAAGCAGCTTGTCCAAACGTAAGGTCTTTCAGCACCCTGTGTCTCCGCTATTGGTTTGCCGTGTTTTGATAAGCCCCAGGCACAGCAAACATGACATATTGACCCTCACTTTTTTGCCCAATGTCCATTAGTAGGCTTTGAGGTGAACCAGTGACCCCTGTTCAAATGCTGCTGTAGGATTCTTTCACGGGGTGACTTCTGCAGGGCTACCTTTCAGGCAAAAGCATCACTGACTGAAGTAGCAGGCACATGATGAGCTAATTACACTGAAACAAGAGGATGTGCTTTTTTAAAAGAAAAAAAAAAAACACAGTAAGTATTTACCTGCAATTAGGTCCCATTTACTGTTTGATGCACGAAAATTGAAGAAGAATTTGACTGTGGTTTCATCTTATCCTGTCATATTCTATTAAAACCTTCTATTAAGTTTGGAAGGAAATTGCAAAGACGGTTGGTTCTTCATGTGAGTCTACAGTACATTACTAGTACAATTAGATTTCTTTACTATTATGACAACAAAACTAGTACAAGGCCTAACATGCAAATCCTATGGTCCATCCGTCTAGGAACCTGGAGGTGCAAGGCGACTGTGCTAACCACTAAGCCACCGTGCCGCCAACATGCAAATTAAAAATTTTCATACTGCATTATTTCATTTGTGTTCAACTGATTAGCTGTAGGCTACAATTTGCTACATCTTCATTAAAAAAATGTTTGTGATCAGGTTTTGCGGTGAATCCATCGTAATCACCGCCCTGTGCCATTTTGCTGCAATTTATTAAACGTCCATTATTATGGCTAATTCAAGCCTCTGTGTTAATGTAAATAATGTACAGACAAATTATCACATATACTGTAATTCGATTTAAACCTATGTTTTAAATCCCATGCTCATATACTGTAGGTTTCCTCCAGGTAATCCAGCTTTTTCCTACCTCCCAAAACATGGATAAGTGGATTGTCTATAATACCTTGGCCCTACACATGCAAAGTAAAATAAAATCCTCTGCAGGGGTAGACTGGGATAAACTCTGCAAACTATGCCCTGATCAGGATAAAGTGGTGACTGAAGATGGATAAAAGAATGTATTTTGAAAAAGTGTGATAACAATCAGATCCTACACCACATGAAATAAACCATAAACATGAATCTCTTGCACCATAATAAAGTCTACTTAAAGGAATGTTTTAAGCCAACCCTCAGCATCCAGAGCTAGGCTTGGATTCTTATAAAAAAATAATAATAATAAAATTAAAAACTCCTAACTTGTACCTTTGTTGTTTTATCAGATTTATAAGATTACTTGAACTCACCAACCACAAACAACAGGCCTCATTTATGAAATCTTGGTACAAATACTGTAGATCATACATTGTTTGCAGGAGAATGAAATGTGGTATTCATGAAAATCCATTTAGTCCACTAAAACTTCATATTGTGAGAGATTTTTTGTATAAATTTGTATTTATAGAGATCCGTAATGTAAACCTTAATGGATCATAATGCATACTTAGCAGGGCAGCGTGGTGGTGTAGTGGCACTGTGGCCTCAAACCTCCAGGGTTGAGGGTTTTATTCCAATCTCAGATATGTGTATGTTGCACATTCTCCCTGTGCTTGGTGGATTTTCCTCCAGGTATTCCAGTTTCCTCCCACAGACCAAATTCCCTGTAGTGTGTGTGTCCAGCAATGGACTGGCATCCTATGCAGGGTGTACCCCTCCTAGTGCCCTGAATCCTCTGGAATAGGTTTCGGGATTCCCACAAGCCTAAATTGTCTAGAGAGTAGAGGTACTCTCTATTGTTATAGAGAATAAGTGAGTGAACATACTTAGCATGAGATAGTTCAATTGTATATTCTGTAGAAACCCACCTGTGTCTGTTGTAGCTGACCCACTGCATTGGCTGAGCTGCATTATGGGAAGATAACCCAATAATGTGTTATTTTACTATGTACTCAGTTTCAGCTACAGTTATAGACTATAGAATGTTTGGCATTTATCAACAGACACATTAATCTTTTACACATCACATTTCTAACAGATTGATAAATGAGACCCACTGCTGTTGTTTTTTTAATCATCAGTTTATGCTTTATGTTCCAAATGACCTATGTGCTGGAAGGTAATTTCACCACTCCTACTGTAGGCCATTATTCAAACACAGCCTATCATTATTGACCTGAGGTTCAAACTTATAAAAAGGTGATTTTCTGCGAGTAGTATAATGTTCTGGCTGGCTGGAAGGGGGGTGTACTGGAAGACTGGAGCCGTGCCCCCTGTGTGTGGCTCGGGATGATGTATGGCTCACCGTCTGCATGGCTGCAACCACATCAAAGAACAATGAAGTGTTTATATGAGCTGATTTGGGCTTTGTTAATGTTCAGGCCCTCCACAGTCACAGAATGACCACATGGGACTCCTCTGGAAGCTACCTCACACACATATACATACCAACTCATTTGATGCAAATATTCACAATCAGACTTCTCAGACATACTAACTTAAAATCTAATTCTTGAAATCCATGTGGCCATGTGTTGTTCTGAAAGGTCAAAATGAGCTATTGTTTAAAGGGTTAAGTTATTTCTTCTGATTCTGCAAGTAGTCTTGTTGATATAAAACAGAGCCCCATTACGTACTAATGGTGTAATTGGTGACAAGGGACATATTTGTGCATTTAGAAGCCTGGATTCCACATTAGCCTTCAAGTGGATGTGAAGTGTTGCAGAATGCACTCAGCTGAGATAAAATCAGTATTCATGCATGACTCCATGTTTGGTTTGTGGAGCATAAAAATCATATCTCACAATGCAAAGTCCTTAAGACTGCATTAATGCTTCTGTGGGATATCATTATGTGGAGTTATTGCTGGAAAATGGAGTTCGATTTCAAACTCAGGTTCATCCTAATCTAAGAATTAGTGCCAGTAATAATTATGAGCCACTTCTTTGTGGGTGATCTCCATGGCTGCTATGAGCTTGGACCTCTGGAGGTTAACAGCTACACGCCATTAGTTGCAGCACACTGGAACATGGTCGTCTCAGCTACGGATCATTGTGTTTCTATCCCAGCCACAAAAACAGACAGACTGGTGGGAGGAGGGGGTGAACATGTGTGTGTGAGCGAGTGTGTGTGTGTGTGTGTGTGTGTGTGTGTGTGTGTGTGTTTTCTAGCCAAGGTGAGGAAAAAAAGGGTTGACCAAGGTGCATAAATTTCAAGAACAGAGAGCAAGTACTTGGAGGCAAGTTGGTATCTTTGGTAAACAGAGTAATGAAAGTTGCAGTCTCCTCAATCTCAGGAAATTTAACTTTTGTTCGATAATGGGCGCAACAAGATTTTCAAAACATCTCCTTTATAAATAGGTTAATAGAAAATCCTACAGTATTTAACCTTGTCTTAAATAAACGAGGTTGGCCATTTGTGTCCATAGTAAGACTTATTTCTAGGAAAAGTTGGTAGTTTTATTTACATTTAGCAAAATGGCCAAAATATCTATAGTTAAGTAAAATGATTATTAGAAAGAAAACTAGCCAGAAAGAATAGAATGAGAGGGGTAAAGAAGTAGAAATATTGTTGGTTCACCTAAAAGGTATTTATTGTAAAGAATGATATAGTCACTAGACTTTAATAAATTCATTGCATCACTTTTTTTTTCTTGTAATTAGTGAGTTTACTTTGAAGTGGCTTGTCAGAACTTTTTTCCTTGGCCAGAATTAGCAATAAAACTACCCGGCTAGTGGTATGGTGGCTTAGTGGTTAGCGTGGTTGTCTTGCACCTTTGGGGTTGTGGGTTTTAATCTCACCCTTGCCTTTGTGCATGGAGTTTACAGAACATACTCCACATGCTTGGTGGGTTTCCTTCAGGTACTCCAATTTCCTCATGCAGTTCAGTGAGCTGATTGGTGTTTCCAAATGGTCTGTTGTGCTTGTTCTTGTGCCCTGCAATGTGTTGGCACCCCATCTCGCCATCTCGCTTTGCCCTGAGTTCCCATTACACTGTATACAGTAAGTAGTACAAAAAATGGATGCATGGATGGAGGGAATTATCACATTATCCAATTTGCATGAAGTACTGTAGATAAGTAAAACTAAGCAAGAAAATAAAATTTCTTTGTTTTATTTGTGTCGATTTAAACCTCATTGAGGGCAGTGAATAGCGCACAAGTTAAGACGCTGGACTACTGATCGGTTCAAACTCTATTACCACCAAGCCACTGTTGGGCCCTTGAATAAGGCTCTTAACCTGCAACTGCTCATATGTGTAATGCGATGAAATGTCACTCTAGATAAGAGTGTGTGTGTTAAATGGCATAAAATGTACACAAAGCAAATTCCATAAAGACATGAACGTGCGAGTTTTGGGTGGAAGAACTTGACTGGCCTGCATAAAGTCCTGACCTCAACCCGATAGAACACCTTTGGGATGAATTACAGTAGAGCGGAGACTGTGAGCCAGGAAAATTTGATGACCCACTTGAAAAGTCTTGGTGCAGTCAGCCATGGGGTTACAGGGACAGGTTACACATTACACCAACATTCAGGTTCACTTTATGACTGACTGCACATCTGCTTATCAGTGACTGTAGATTAACACTACATTATTTCACACTTTCTTTTAGTCGAAAGAAGAATGTTATTAGATTCCAGTGCATTAAAGCGGGACGATATTGGCATATTGAAACACTTTACAGTGATCGAGTGGCGTTAGACTGTATGGCAGTTCTTTATACATTACAGTGAGGGGGACAAGTCAAACACATTATGCTGATTGAGCACTGGGGAGTGCGCATGACATTTCTAAACACATTATGGTGGAAAGGAGATGGCAGTCTTAAACACTCTATGTTAATGGAGAGGAAAAAGGGGCAACCAAGGTCAAGACAGACTCTGCTTTACCTCAGCGCCAGTCATCCAGTTAGCAGTGCCTTCCTAAAACCCTTCCATACTAGCTGAATTTTTGTCACGGGCTCGCCTTGCACAAACAAACAAGTTCATGCACAGTTGAACATGTGTCTTTTGCCTGTTTTTATTAACTGTCAGGAGAAAAGAAAAGCTTTTTATTGAGCTGTGAATGTGTGAGCAACTCATTTGACATAGAATTTAATTTAGACTACTGAATGATTTATTGCACGGTACGTATTCTACTCATTTATAAAGAATAATGAACACTCTTTGTATTCACCATGAACCTACTCAGCCTGGGGGTTTTAACAAATTTTAATAATGCAATTCTTCATTTATATCTATGATCACTACTGTACGTACCCCAAAACCTTTTACTCAGAATATAGCCCTCAGCTTTTTCAGTAAAACTAATATGAAGGGTAGATTTTTTTTTACCAGAACAAAAACCATAAGTTTGTGCCTGCCAACAGTTCCTGGGAGTTTAAAACAGGTTAGAACAGCATGAGCTAAAAGAACTGGCAATAGGCTTTGTTAAACATGCCCGCTCTTATGGTTGCACTTGAGAAAATCTTTTCTTTTCAATTAGCCAGGTTGACTTTGCATGGTTAATTAACTCCTCAGCCTGACAGGTTGTCGAACTTCTCCAAGCCTCTTATGAAGGGCTTAGGGGCTGTGGGCCAGGCCGAGGCGGATTGGGTGCAGCTGGGGTTGGATTAGTTGGAGGGCTCACGGCCTGGAGCTGGTTTTTTGGTGGGGCTTCCAGAGTGTTTGGCCTGGGCAGCCTGAGCTAATCCTTCACCCCCTGACCCACCTCCCAGTGAGACCAGAGAGCTTCAGACCTCCGACAAGGCAAGGCTGAGCTTACAAGTGGCTGAAGAGATATAATATGCGGCTCTTCCTGTGTGTGTGTGTGTGTGTGTGTGTGTGTGTGTGTTCTTTCTCTAACCAATAATTTTACAGCAGCAGTTTTCTTTTCTTTTCTTCTCCTTCCTTGACTTTTGTTCAATGGTATTTGTGATCCTGCCTGACTCGTCTCATCTTTGACAGTCACCATAGAGAGGAGATGTTGACTCAGGGCGGTTCCCTATATACACTATATTAGACAAGCAGGTGTGCTGAACAGTCCTAAAGCGAGCACTGTATTAACATATAACATGTTTTATTAGATGTGGTGAATACTGTATAGATAAAGGTGCTTGGATTGTGACTGGTGAGACATTTTTTCTTGACAGATGTTGTTTTAATGTAATCCTGCCATGTACAAATCTGAAGCTGTGCTAATCCGAACGGAATTACATGAAGTAGGAAAACTTGTCCTCAACGCAACAAGAGTTTACAATGAACAGCTTGTTTTGGGATCCTAAAGCCTATTTAAGGAATTACGAGAGAACACGGAATTCCACCACCATGTTTTTTCCAAAACAGACTTTTCAAGTTGAAACTCGATCATCTCGTGTCAACTTATGAAAATAGGTTCTAGAGGGGGGAATAAGTTGTAAATCTGTCTTAAAGGACTTTTTGGTATTGTGGCTTTTGTTTTCAATAATGAGTTATCAATAATTATAAGTAATTATTTATAATGGGTTTCTACTATATATATATATATCAATAATATTATATACTTATTATGCTAATAATATATTTCATATTATCATAAAATAGGATTAAGCGGTATAGAAAATGAATGAATGAATGAATGAATGAATTATCATAAAATATATTTTATGAAATATAGCATATAGCAGAAAAAAAAGAACCACAGGAAAGGTTTAATTTAAAATCCCCAATAACAGCACTGAGAACTGCATTACTCCACCCAGAAACATAATGAAATCACAAAGTAATCTAATCTAAAACGAAAGTGATGAGGGCCAAGGCCAAACAAGAAAACGGTAGTATCTTGGGTAATTTATCATACTACCAACACTGGTGCACAGAGACAAACATGGAGGGGCATGTCCTTTTGTCAGCGGTATCTCTAATGAGGACATGCTGGTTGAGTGTGCCGCCCTAGGTTGCTGCTGTCATCAGAGACACAGTTATACATGACATACCTCCTGCTCTCTCACTCTCTCTCTCTCTTTCTCTCTCTTTCTGTCTCTTTCTCAAAAAAATAACAAACAAACAAAAAAATGTGGCCCGGATGCCGCTTTGTGAACAAACTAGATGAGCTGATGAAGTGAAGCGGATGTCAAAAGCATATGTGTTTTTGTAATATTCAGGCAAAGGAGACAAGAGAAGTGTGGAATGCACTTTGTTGGTTGTGGTTAAGGTTCGTCTGTCTCAGGGTTCACTCGCACAGGTGATTGATGTGGCTTTCTTGCCCCGAGCACCTCCATTGCAGCATCTTATTTTACAATCAGCAAGGACTCACATCAAAGTGGTGTACCTCATGCAAAATGCCAGCTGAAGACAATTTATCTATGAGAATGTTAACTATATAGGCTCCATGTTATTGTATACATTTGAGTACATTGAGTTTTGTAGTTTCTTGGTATTTTTTTTGTGTATTTAATGTATGTATACTGTATAAACATATTTATGCTTTTCTATATAACAGTATAATTTCCCATTTCATTACTTTATCCATTCTATAGCTACTGCACACATTTACTGCATTGCCCTGTTACATATTAATAATAAAATATAGAACTTTTCTCCAAGAAACCTGAGAAAGGAATTAATTGACTTTACTTATTTATTTATTTATTTTATTTATTTTACCAGGAAGTCCCATTGAAATCAAGCATCTCTTTCACAAGCATTTACAAAATGAAAACATTATACATGTTATTAATTTATTTATGAAAATGCATAGTGCAGTGTTTATTATGCATCATGAAGTATTAATATTATGCATTATATATTACAAAGTCAGTTTCTATGGTTTTCTACTGGTACCTGCAGTATATTTGACTTGATTACTTAATGTCTTTATAAGAGCTCACAATTGCAATTTATAAATTATAGATTTTATAATCTGTTTCTATAGCAGTTAAAATTATATACTATAAATGTTATTAGTTCTGTTACTTTTTATGCTTGCAAATGTATTCCACAAGATATTAAAAGTGAGTATCATCTAAGGTACAAATTTGCAGACAAATCTTAAAAAATGCTCTATACTGTAGTGTCTATAAGTAAAAGAAAGACAGTAAACAATTTTAATTAATTTGACATATGGTGATATATTTTGCACACTATTTATTATAATAATATTACTTAATGCACAATTAAGACAGTGCTGTATGTACAGTACTGTATATATATATACCACTCTATAAGTGTATTTGTTAATCATTATTGAATAATCTTCACAAAAAGTATTTAAAAATTCACACAGTATTATTCTTAATCTTTTAATATTATTATTATTATTTTTATATTATTATTATATTTTTCCTATGCCTTAAAGTTTTATTGTGTTTTTTTGTGTTGAATTCTTTGAAAGATTGTTGAAAACAATCTTTAGTGTTACAAAGGTGGTACATAAATAACTCATTTAAATAACAATTTATATTGCATAAATGCCTAAACTTAAAAGTGCATAAAGTTGAATAAACATAAACTTGCCCTTAAATATTATTTAAAGTTTAGTATCTTAAACCAATTCTCATTGGAAAAAAAAGTCACCACTGTGAAATATGTCATGTTAGTGCGTACAGAAATGTCAAAGTCAAGCCAAAAACCAATGCCTACTTTGTGAGTAAAATGCTGCAATTATCATGCGCGCTCTTGCCAGTTGTTGAATGGAGCCCTTCTGTGTTTGGCTAACACAACCGCATAATGGCTCCAAGAGGTCCCAGATGGATGGCACACCACTAAGGAATGAATAAAATATTATTTTTTTTAACACGTCAGCAAACCCACTGTGACACATACCAGCTATAGAGCACTTCTCTTTTCAATTACCTCCCATGGTTAATGACAGGATGGCACAATGTAAATCAAAGTTCACTTCACTCTGGTCATATGGCTCCTTCTCTTGTACAATACAGTGCATAAATTCATTAAATCACTACTGGGATAACAATTTTTTCTAATAAACTATAATTAGTGAAGTAAGAGCTTAAATTAAATTAGTCAGTGAGCTAGGATGACTTACACCTTCACTACACGATTGAAGTAAGTGTTCACTGGAAAGTTTATTTACTCTCAGGCAATGCTTTGTATGAAGCACTTATTCAAAAAACATTAGAAATATAATTTTTATAATCCTAAAATTCTTGTAATACAATTAAAATTCTTATTATAATATAATTGAACATTTGGTAGTTTGTAGCATCTAATTATTGCATGTAAAATGCCTTATCCATATTAATGTTGTAATGGTTTTTCTTTAATAACTACTTTTTCTGATAATATTATTAATGTAATATATATATATTTTTAAAAACATTACATCTTTAATGGAATGTATTATCTTTAGTACATTTCATTATTCCACAGTGTGAACCACATGTCAGGTAAGATCGTATCATCTTTTATCAATGCAGTCAAACTAAAACAAAATCCATGCCAGGTTTGGGTATTAAGGATGACATTTCCACGAAAAATACACCAAAAATAATACATAAAAATGTTGATAAAAAGGAGTAGGCATCAAGGACAAAATATTTACAGTATGGTGTGTGTGGGAAGAGGGCAGATAGATAGATAGATAGATAGAGAGATAGATAGATAGATAGATAGATAGATAGATAGATAGATAGATAGATAGATAGATACTGTGGTGTCTAGCACAAGGACAGTGGATCCTTTGGGTGCTGTGGGTTGTGGGATGGGGCCTCTGTGCCTCTAAGAAACGAATCTGGATCACATTGATTTCTCAGGCACATCCCATGGGTGCTTGATCAGACTGGAATATGGGGAGTGTCAAGGTCCTTAAACTTAAAGTGTCAAGGTCCCATCTGGATACCCAGCCTATGAGATGCAGGGTATCCTGCGTGCTTCCCTGGATAAATGGATGGGTTGTAGCAGGAGGGGCTTCCAGCATAAAGCTTATGACAATGACTTGTAGATCAAATGATCCCATGTGGAGACCCCAAGTAAAGGAAAAACCCTAAGAAAAAAATGTATTACAATGAGCGCATTGTAGGCAGCACGGTGGTGTAGTCACCGTCGTCTTGCACCTCCAGGGTCTGGGTTCGATTCCCGGCCAGGCTCGATTCCCGTCTCTGTGTGCATTGAGTCTGCATGTTCTCCCCGTGCTTTTTGGGTTTCCCAAATTGCACATAGTGTGTGAATGAGTGTGTGCCCTGTGATGGATTGGCACCCTGTCCAGGGTGTACCCTGCCTTGTGCCCTAAGTCTCCTGGGATAGGCTCCAGCCCCCCCAAAACCCTGAATACAGGATAAAGCGGTATAGACGATAAGTAAGTGAGTGCATTGTATAAACCATGCAACCAAAACTATATTCCAAGCCACTGTTATAGATAGATAGATACTGTTGATTCTTTATTGATCCCAAAGGAAATTCCAATGAATCACCACCTTCTGACCAATCATAAAATAAGCATATTATCTTTGTTAACACTGTATTCTAACAAGTGGTCTGAATATCAGATGTGGAAAATATGCTTACAAATATCATTAAAAATAGATGAAAATATCATAACACTGTTTTTTCCCTCCATAGCAGCTTGTGTAGAGAAGCCTTGCAGAATAATCAAATGAACTAGTTAAGCTGAGTTTGTTTTATTAAGCGATTGTGCATTCAATCACTCAGCCCTGTCTACCTGATTTGCAACGTAGCTGCACATTTAATTGGTTGTGTTAAGAGATAATGTTCTTGGATTGTGACTAAGTGGTTGACTGTGAAGCATGGGCAGTGATGTGGATTAATGCATGCAGATACTTAATTTGTATGCAAAATAAATAAATAAATGAAAAGAAAAAAACCCTCTATAACCTTAAAGAGAAGCACATGATATTTTTTTCCACTGCATAATTTTTTTTTCAGTGAATGCCTCACAGTGTTTGCCGTTGTTCACATGTGTGGGTTTCACATGTCCTGGACTGGAGAATAACCTCGAAATAATTGGAGCAGATTTTTCCAGTTCCACAATCCCAGAATTTTCCATTGGTGTAATGTGCAGGTGGGAGGCAGCGCAGCGGTCTGTCACATCAGCGAAAGCACATTGGGAATTTTATAAAGTGTTCTTTTTTTATGCAGACAGACAGATTCAGAGGTTACATCATGACTGTCTGGGCACCAGGTGGTTTCAATAGATACTATAAGACAGAGGGTATAACACAGAAGCATGACCCCTGTCTTTAATCCCAAAGTGTACATCTATAGGCTAACCCTCTAAGTCCTTGGTGTAGGATTGTGTACACAGAAAGAGATGAGAGCTGATAATATTTCACCTACATGCAAGGAAATAGGTTAGGATAACAAATCAGGTTACATATTTATGCTTTTTCCAGTAAGTCAGTGAGTACAAATGAAAATAGATAACCTATACAGTGTCCTTAAAGCTGTTAAAAATGCAGATAATTCCCAGATACGTCCTCACATGTAAGTGAACGTGCCATCGTGTGGTTACAGCTGCATCTCTTCACCGAGGCAAATTAGCTAGTGAGTCATCACAGTGCCACTGCACATTAATGGCTTTCTTGCAGGAAATGTTCAATGTGTACAAATGGCACCGACAAGCATGGCTTGATATTTTCCACACTGAAAATGTATTTTTCATTGCCATTTTAAAAAGTGCATTATACAATAAAAGATCTCAGTTTGTTCCAGACTTGGTCTTACAAGCTTACAGTCAAAGTTACTGTTTAAAATGTATAAAGAGTACATCTTTACATGCAATTAGGAGTTAAAGTAATGGACTATTTGTACTTTTGTAATTGCAATTGATCTCCTGGTTCGCTCTAATAGTCCTTACAATATGAAATAACTGATTACAATATTTAACTTCTGATACTACATATTTATTTTTGATCACTGTTACTGAGTAAATAATAATAATAATAATAATAATAATACATTTAATCAAAGAAGACTGTCAGCAAATTGTGCAAATTCTAAATAAATACACTTCGGCTGCTAAATATTAGATATTATTGCTAAATAATATCTAGAAATTTTAACGTTACTACTTTTTTTTTTTTTTTACAATAATGTTTTATGTTTTTGACCAAGTTTGACCCCAATGGCTTCTCATAATCGCAACGCGGTCATGTGTAATAATGGCGTGGATAATAAGATGACTGAGGAAACATCACTAGGTGTACTAAATGGAAAGTTTCATTATAAAAAGCTTCTAAATTGAAGTTAAATTTAAGACACTTAAAAGGCTGTGAAAATGAGGAGGTTGGCAGAATCTACTTTTATTGGCCTTACTGGAGACCACTGGACATCAGTAAGTAACCATAACTACATCAGTGTAACAGTCATCACGTAATCAATGACAAATGGCAACTGCACTCATTCACTCTTGATGTGTTAAAAACTTAAGAAAGACATTTTGCAGAATCATGTGCTAGCCAGTTGTGCTAATGAGATAATGGACATGGTCACCACTATAGCAACAGACAGGGTTCACAATATGATTGCTGCTGCAAGGCGTTTACCAATCAATAGATTTAAATTTATCATTTGTTAAATGTTAATGTTTGAGATATTATAAAGCTGCACAATGTTTCCTCTAACTAGTTTGTCATTCATGTCTTAATTCCAACATTGCATGTTTATTATACAAGTCAGTCTGAGTATTTTAAAAATGTGATCAACTAGAATATTATTCTTATTATTTTTTTAACAGCTGACAGCATTAAAAATATCTTTAGCTTTATAATTTCCAAAAACACAATCTGCAAATTTTGAGAGTCAATGCCCATGAGGATACAATACCGGCACTTCCAAGCTCATCATGTAAAAACATTTACAGGTTCGCTACCAGCAAACTGTTCTGATCTTTTGATGTTTTACAGTATAGAAACTTTATAATATTATAGCATTATAATTATAGCATTTTTTTTACTCAGGATAGTGTCTGAAAGGCATCTTTGTTAGATAGAAAACTATGTAACTAGACAAATGAAGACATTAACATGACATTTGTAGCTAGCTAAAGGATCTTACTTACCACATTACTTATCTTATATGTAAACATGCATTATGGCTATGAAACCATTGGTATTTTCCTATATATTGTAATTGTTAGATTGGGAAATTAAGGAACTACAAATGTTTATGATGCACCTAAGACGAGTAAATAATAAAAAGACAAAAAATGTCGATCTGCTTACTAGGGTTGTTCCGATTCTGATACTGGTATCGGAAATGCTGCCGATACCACAAAAAAGCTGGCATCGGAATCGGCGAGTATTTGAGTCCACGTACC
>JAQQZS010000004.1:7829802-7846155 GCA_030068045.1 Platyallabes tihoni | reverse complement strand
ATACACACCCAGGTATCGGATCAGTACTCGGTATCGGCCGATACCCTGAGCCCAAGTATCGGAATCGGTATCGGGAGAGGAAAAATGGTATCGGAACATCTCTACTGCTTGCACATTCCATGTGATTCCATGTTTTTTACTGGTTGCATTTTTTCCTTTGAGCAGGTCAGAATAGTACATTCAATAACCCCCTATTTATAATTTGCTTCAATGCTTAAACTCTAGTAACCGTTAAATAGAAAGGTCACTTAGAGTTTAGTCTCAGGTGATTTAGAGGATACATATATCCTATGTATGTGCCTGAGAGAAACTCTTTCAATCTCGTGTGCATAGTATATAGTATCTATGAATCTACCAAGCTACTGAAACCCCAATAAACGTATACCATATTTCTATGCTGTTGATATTCAAGGTTAATGTTCTCTTCAGCAGAGCTCACTTGGTTAGTTAACATAATTGTCCAAAAATCCATTGATTATATGTGTCAACTATAAAGAATTAATCTGTACATAATAAATATAACATAATTTTAGTTATAACAATAATAAAACATAATTTCATTAGTATACTTAATTCCCTCTCGCTTACTATTTGTAAATTATCTTTAAAATTTTTAATATTATTTATTATTAAAATTATTATTTTGTAAATGAATAATTAAAGTAACCATACTTGTGTCAGTGTTACTCAAGTCAGTGTGTTTTGTAGTCTTTTTATCACTGCACATAATCCATGAAAAGTGAACAGGTATCTATTAATGAAAAGCAGATTTAGTACTGCACTTATACACTGAGTAGAGGCAGTAAAAGGATTTAACTACAGATGTTCAAGTTTCAAAAAAAAAATTTGCAACCGCAAAAGTAAGTTAAAACTCTCTCTCTCTCTCTCTCTCTCTGGATATTATTTCAGCAGCTAGTTGTAACCTTACTGCTAGCAGACAGTTTTTAAAACATTTCAAAAGTCTGTAAATTTTTAATGGTGGTCCCCGATGGACTGCAGCATCAGTGTCAGTTTTCTGAGCTCTGAACTCTACTCAGTGCTTTATAACACTGATATACAAACCCCCAAACCTGCAAAGTAAACTCACAGCAGTTTTCTAAGAGTTTCTCAAGATAATAAATTTACCCCAGGCTAGAGCTCGGTTTCTCCACTTTATTGTTCACATTAAGGGATACAGAGAGGGAACAAGAGCATGTAGTCGGGAATAAACCTGGAGAATGTCTTCTGAAAATAAAGCCTCAAAATGGTTGATGAACCATTAATTAAAATTTACGCACATTCTGAACTTCCTTTTCAGAGATGTACTGGTCAAGTCTCACAGCTGGGCTGATTAACAGAAATAAGATGCAATTTAATATCTGTTCATACAGTATAATTAGATGGATCCTATATATAAAATCAGAAAATCTAAATAAGAAAATGTCACCACTTTTATGTGTAATTTTTATGTGCTAAAGAATGACAATATTTTTTAATATCCACATATATTCATCCTCAAGACTAACACCACCATCAGGTAAATTCAGGAAAATTGAATAACACTCATTATCAATTATACTCCAGTAAACCGATTACAGGATCATGGACACCTAAGGCTCTTTTATGCCTGTAGGGACCAAAGGCCAGCCTATCCAGTCCAATCACACAGAAAAGCTAATCATGGAAAGTTATCAGAACAGAATGACAGCCTGCTGCATATGGAGCTTAGCAGGCAAAGAGTTCAAGGTTGTTGAGCCCAAATCATCACTTCTTGACAGTAACAGTATGAGGTTTTTCTGCTAAAATGCTGTTTAGCTTTTGCCAAACATGGTGCTGGGCATTAAGGCCACACAACTCCACTCTGGCCTCATCTGTCCATAGGACATTGTTCCAGAAGCCTTCTGGTTTGTTCAGATGTAGTCTTGTGAACCCCAGTCATGCTTTAATGTTCCTTTTAGACAGAAGAGGCTTTCTCCTGGCAACTCATCCAAAAAAAACATACTTGTTCAGACATCTTCTAATTGTGCTGTCATGGACTTTAACATTTAACATGCTCCAAGGGTCCTGTAGAGTCTGAAATGTAGCTCTTGGTTTTTTTTTTTTTTTGTATTTCTCAGAGGATTGCACAGTCTGACCTTGGGTTGAATGTGCTGGGACGTCCACTTCTGGGAAGATTGGCAAATATCTTGCACGCTACTCACTTGTGAGTAATCTTTCTCACTGTAGAATGTTGAACTCCAAATTGTTTGGAAATGGTTTTATAACCCTTTCAAACCAAGACCATTGCTTACGTCTTTCTCTACTGATCAACAAACTGCAAAAAATACTGCTGTTATAGAGGTCTGCACACTTGCTGATGATCAATTAATCAAAGGCTGATGATTAGCAGCACCTGGCTGCAACAAATCCTCTTAAATCCTGTGGAAGCAATAATGGGGTGCTTAGTATTGCCTTAACGTTTTGTTCTTTTTTTGGCTTGATTTTTGTTAAATTAAAAAATCGTATAGTGTGAAAAACCTATATGTTGTTGTTCATCTAAGGTTGTATTTGCTTAATACTAAGACTGATACAATGCGATGATTTCTATTATTTCTATTTTATTTTAAAAAACATATAAAATAAAAGCCATTATTTTTTTTATATATTACTGTATCATCTGAAATCCTACAAATTCATGAAAAGCTAATGTCTGTTTTATAACTTCCAGGTTGGGCTACAGTAATGATGACTATATTAACATGTTGTATAACATGGTGTAACTGCCTCTTTCATGGAAGATTCAAGTAATTCAGATTAGCACCTCACAACATTACCAAAAGAAGAAAATGTGAGCACAATATGCAACTTGTTGTATCTTAAGTTCAATGTTAACTGCGAATTGTCACTCATGACATTTAAAACTCTGAATGCTATAAATAGGCAGACTGACCGCTAGTCTAGTCAAAGCTCAGGCAATGGAGTATTTTTCTTACATCACCCGTAAATTGTGGAATAATGATGGGAGAGAACATTTGGAATCCTAATTCAATGATCGTTTTTTAAAAACGCCCTGGGATTTTTTTCGGTTAATGTTTTCATAATTCATATTATAGTACTTAGGACTTGTACATAGACATACTTTATTTGTGATTTAGGTGGTTGTTTAATACACTTTATACTGTGAACGCCATGCTTTCACCATCTGATCTTTGAGATTTTCATTCAAAATGAAGAGCAATTTTAAATAAAGATGATGATGATGATGATGACGAGGAGGAGGAGGTTATTTTTGTTGTTGTTATTGTTGCATGTCACCTGCTACTGATCACATAACACCTGAATTATTTAAGTTCTAGTCTGGCATTATTGTTGTCTTTGATCGTTATCACTTCAGCTCATGTTCATGTTCATAGTCAGTGTTCAGTAGCCATAATCACTGTTGTTGTTCTTTTGTTTTGAGGGTTTGTTTCACAGCGTGTAATAAAGAAGAGTCTCACTTGCATCCGCCTGTGCCTTTAGTGCCTGATATTCTCTAAAACTATTAATAATACCAATAACTGATTTGTATACTAACTGTTTGATCTTAACACTTTGATATCAAGTGAAAACATCTCGATACATCCAAATAAATTGGGTATGTCTCTTTGGTTACAAAGAAAAAGATGTGTAAATCGAGTCCTAAATAAATGTATCTTTGTCTTCACTTTTATTGACTCCTGGACGATGTAAAGTACCTTGGTATTTGCATTGTCTTTCTAAGAGTCCCTGAAAGAACCCTTGCTTTTTTCTTTTCTTTTTTTTTTTCTTAGCAGAGCCTTTCTTAATCTCAAAACAAGACCATAATGCCTTGAATGCCATCATTACCCCCTCCTCCCCAGGGAAACACTTCACTTGATTTGATTAAGTTACATTTTAATTACACCGGCTAAGTGAGGAAGGTAAATCTCTTTGCCTGTCCCTCTGAGCTCCCATTCACCTTGATAGGGAAGGGGGGAAGGCAGATTTTCTGCTGCCTAAGCTTCCTGATTGGGTTACAGAGAGAGAATAATGAGCGCTTTTCTGTTGTCTCAGACGATCTCGAGTTAAGCTCTTCAGCGCGGCCATTCACTGACGACGTTCCGCATTTACATATACATAAGATTTAAAAGAGGACCTTTTGGCATTTGGATTAGTTCAGCCTCCTCAGATAGCCAGGCTACCTTTCCACATCACTAACGCTTCATAGGGAGCTTGATCCGCCAATAAACTCTGCGGCCTTTGATCAGGAGTTTAGAGTCAAAACGTCCATTGTAGTCCATTAAGTGCTGAATTTTCCTTTGTTGTTGGAGAGAAATCTGTCCTTCTAGAATGCAGTTTTTTTTTTTTTTTTCAAGATTGTCGGATCATATGATACAGAACGCGCATGTTTATACATTTATTTCACACAGCATTTACAAGTCATTTGGGTCCATTATGGATGCAGTACGCAGCTGTTGTATGTGTTTATTTGGCTAACTAGCAACCCAAAATGTCAGAATCAAGTAGAAGCAGGTGTGCAGACATTCAGTCACACACATGCTGTACAAAGTGCTTAAAAAATATCTGATCGCCAGAGAACTTATCCTTTACGCATTTCCTACTTCTCCATTTGTCACATCACCTGCTAGGCAAGTCCTGTCAAGATACTGTCACGTTTACAGAATCACACAGACGGGGTTTTTTTTTCTTTGCCCTCAAAGTGACTCTCTCCTGAAACTAAAATAAAGCACTGACTCACTGTCAGAGTAGAGGCATCTGCAGAAAAGACTCCGAGGGAATATGATAGATGGAAACAAATTGCAGACAGACAAATTAATCTGCTCTCGAGGCAATCCATCCTCAGCTGCTGTTTACACTAAAACAGCGTTCTTGTCCCAAAGCTGGAACTGTTTATTCGGTTGATTGCATGTTTATTGCTATGTGAAGTTTTTTTTGTCCTGATTCATTGTGTAAATATGCCTGGAAGGGGACTTAAGGACTCGGGTGGTGGGTGGATGGGGGGATTATCAAATCTTCATTATGCACAAGGCGAGGGCTTGACCCTCTTTATAAAACAGACATTGACCCCTGACCTATGTGCCACTGATGAAATGAGAGATCTAGGACACCCGTTTACCTCTGTGCCAAAGGGCAAGTGGAGCGAAGTGAATCTAACACGCCATAAAATTCTCAGAGACCAGGGAGAGACAAGTGTCAGAGATTCAGCTTCCAGTAGAGCTTGTAAAGCATGCTTTGTAAACGGGTTTGTGCGTTACTGCACAAACCTGTTTTATTATGATATATTATGATATTACGGTATTATGATATTACGTTCACAAAAATTATGTGAAGGAGAAAAAAAAATGTAAAACACACATCATGCACCAACTTAGATATGTGCGTTCTTTAGATATCCAATGTGGCTTCAAATTGAAATACATTTTTATACAGTATTACTTCAAAAATACCTTACAATACAATCATAAATATACAATATTTTATTTTATTTATTTTATTTATTTTATTTAACCTTTATTTAACCAGGAAGGTCCCATTGAGTTACAGTAACTCTTCTTCCAGGGAGTCCTGGCCAAGAGTGGCGGCTAGTTACAAATAAACTAAATACAATTAAAAAAATAAATATAATAATAAAATAAAATAAAAAACAATGGAACAGACAACTACAAGAACACAAGTCTCACATAAATCGTGGCTAAGTAATTAAACATGGAGATAGAAGTCAATGTTTTAATGACATTTCCATTTTTTTTAAATAATTAAGATAATAAGAATAATTTGTTATTGTACTGTAATACAACAATCAAGATTTACTATGAAGTCTGATTGGGCATACATAAACTCAGAAAGACACTCTGGTGACACTCGCTCAATCCATGCCTGTTTGATTGCTTCCTGAGGATTATGTACAGAAATTTACAACAGAAGTTTGCAATTCACTTGAGAATTCCCTAGCTTTAGGCATTTTTTGTGCAGAGGTGGACACCTCGGCTTCAACACATTTGTTCCATCCATTAACCAAACCAGCTGAATCAAATTAGCACATCTCTGCAGCCAAATACTGTAGCCTTGAACTAATTAGTGACATCACCTGTTTTGTGCACAGGGAGAACCTTAATATGTGGCATATGGTTGTCTTAATACTTTTGTCCACCACTGAATCCATTTAGCACCTCATGCTTGAAAACGTAATTTTTCCCCCCAAAAGTCATTTATTATAGGCTTAGGGAAATATACAGTCCTGCCACATTAAACACATTCAAAATATTTACAATTTCCCACAAGTCATGTTTAGCATGAAATTGCATCATCTTAGTTTGCTGAAATTAATTATGAGGTTGAAACGTAAATTTGTTTATTAATTTTCCTTTACTTTCAGCGAGATTTTATATATAATTATTGAGTAATGAGATTACTTTAAAAGTATGCAAAACGTTCTCATGCACGTACTAGTTACAACATTTGCTCATTCTATAGACTAATAATTCAGGAGTACAATGTAATCGTCACCAGGGAAAGGTTACAGTTTGTAATTATGAACATAAATGTTTTATTAGACAATATGTTGAAAATTTATGAAATACTAAAACCTTAGGATTTACAAGCATTAAAGGACACTCTAATCATGGAGAAGAATATATTATATTATACACATATAATAAAATGTGGTTAATAGTAAATGACCTGGAGGCTCAGTGAGTCACTTCTCTAGACAGTTAGAGGGATCTCTGTTAAAACTATCTGAGCTCATAGTATGAGCGATAGTGATGTTCTAGCTCTCGGGATTCTGCTTCATCAGTCTCACAACATATCCCGTGCTCATTCTCAGCGTCTTCTCCTGTGATTAATATGCCTAGAGTCCAGCTGACGAGAGGAGACACAAGTGCACACTGAACCCCACTACTGATTTGTCTTACAGGCAGCTATGAACACATCACACATGGCAGTAGTTTAGGACGGTGAATGTACTGTAATGCTGTGTGACTCGCGAACACAGAGGCTCTGGATAAGTTTCTGATATGTTACAACTAAGAGATGTCTAGCTGATTGTGTTTGTGATCTGTGACCTGTTTAGATATTAATCAGCATTAATGTATAGGCTTTGAGTCATTTTAAACATCCATGGTTTACCATCCCAGGCAGTGCTATTCATCTAATGAAGGATTTTGTCGTTATAAGAAGTAGCCTTTTAACTAAAACTTATTGCCAAATTAAAAAACCAAAAGTATGTTTAGCACCCGACAAATCTCACACATAGGTTCTTGGTAAACATCCCATTCCATGCTATAATAACTCCTGGGAAAGCTTTCCACCATAGGGATTTGTGTTCATTCATCCACAAGAGCATTAGTGAGGTCAGGTGCTGAGGCCTGGGGTGCTGTCAGCATTCCAATACTTCCCAAAGGTGTTCAGTGGGGTTGAGGTCAGGGCTCTGTGCAGGACACTTAAGTTTTTCCACTCCCTCTTTAACACATCATGTCTAGGTGCACTTGAGCACTGTCATGCTGGAACACGTTTGGGCCTCTTAGTTCCAGTGAAGGGAAACCCTAATGCTACAGCAGACAAAAACAATCCATATGCATATAATAATATTCTATATCTCAATTATGTACTTTAAATGTTGTGGCAAAATATTGGGAACGACCCACATATGGGTGTAAAGTGGTGGCAAAAAAGTTTGAGACAAAAGTGAAATTTAATTGTTGTACTAATTTAATAATTAAGAATAATTTGTTATTTTATGCATTGAAATTGCTCTAAAACAAGGCCTCCAAGTGGTGCAGTGGTAAAGTGCTCGCCCTATCATCCGGAGATCGCTGGTTCGAACCCCGGGTGATGCTGTTGCCTCTCATAGAGAGAGCATAGAGAGAGCTGATTGGCCGTGCTCTCTCAGGGGGGAGGGATGAGAGGTACTTCGCGCTCCCACATTAACGACGGCTCTACAAGCCAATCAAGGGCGTCTGTGAGCTCGCGTAAGCGGAAGGAGCGGATAGCGCTGTTCCTCCGAGTGTGTTACGCCGCCCCCAACGGTGCGTGAGCAAGCAGTTCGAAAAAAATGGTTGGTGACTTCACGTGGGTCGGAGGAAACACGTGGGCGGTCTACGGCCCTCCCTACTGAGTGGCGGTATGAGCGTAATGTGGGAGCCCCTAGTGACTGGGAGGAATTGGACACGACAAAATTAGGGGAGAAAATCGGGCAAAAATTGGGGAAAAAAAAACAAAACAAGAAATTGCTCTAAAACAATCAATATTTAGTATGGAGTCAATCATTTGTCAAAACTTGCTTAATCCGGAAATGCATAGAGTCCAAAAGCCGTCTGCAGTACTCTGGTGGCACTTGATTGCTTCCTGAATTTCATGTACAGAAACCCCCCGGCTTCAGAAAGTAAAATTTCTGAGACACATTGGTTCCATCCATTAACTAAACCAATTGATTCTAATTAGTACAACTCGTCAGCTAGATAGGCTTAAACTAATTAGTGACATTACCTATTTTGTGCACAGAGAACGATAATACAGGCCATATGCTGTCTTAATACTTTTGTAAATACAGTGTGGGTGAAAAGTAACTATGCATTAAAAATTGGTAATAAAGTCCATATTTCTAATACAAATTTATTGAAACAAATTGTACATGTACTTTATTACATAGGAAAATGAAAGCAAATCTTTAAATTTCAACAAAGGTGGTGTCAGTGGTGTCAACTAATTTCCTCAAACGGCTGGGGATATCTTCTGAAGGAAGTCGTTTGGGATGTTGCTGAGAACCTCCTGAATCCGTGCCTCCAAGTCCTCTAGTGTGTGAGGCTTTGTCCTGTACACCTCCTCCTTCGCGTAGCCCCACGGGGGAAAAAAATCACATGGAGTGAGATCATTCATGTCTGCGTCGTCCCAGCCAACGTCCTGGAAAATGCCAGTCTAAAACCACGCACACACAGTAACAGCAAAATAGGGTGGTGCTCCATACTGCATGAAAATAAGATCTCCAATTCTACAAGTTATATTGCTATTAAATATTCTTATAAATATATATAAATATAATAATATAAAAAATATAATAGAGTTAAAAATG
The DNA here is from genome assembly GCA_030068045.1 of Platyallabes tihoni. NCBI lineage: Eukaryota > Metazoa > Chordata > Actinopteri > Siluriformes > Clariidae > Platyallabes > Platyallabes tihoni. Next base: position 7,837,109 of record JAQQZS010000004.1, on the reverse strand, counting down.
ATAAGCTAAATAAATATAGTTAATTTTCACGTATGCAACGAGTGTCCGTATACTTTTGGTCCTAGTGCGTAAAAAGTTGGACTAAAAGTTTCTGACATGCAACTTACAGATTACTGCAACTGAGGCTTAAAATTATTTGAGTTTATTGTACAGTATTATAATTACAGTGTAATGTAGTGAGGTCACCACTTTTTACCAGTAATGTACTTTTGTATCGTTCTGGTTGATTTTCATGCCCGTTTCCACACAATTCGCCCAGTTCATAACTATTAATTATTACAAATTTCCAAAGTATATCAAGAGTTGATTTCTTGAAACTGCTCTTCTACAATAATAAAAAATGTAGAACCATTTAAATGAATAATTTAACTAGTCTGTAAACTTTAAGGGTGATTTCATGAGGAGATGAGTTTCCGTGTTCTTCCTGCTCTCTAACACTCTCACACTTATTAAGCTGGAGTATTTGTCGAGTGAGAAGGCTGTAACGGCAGAGCTCTCATCACTGTGTAAAGAGGATGTGAGCAGAGACGAGTGTGTAGTCTGGTGCCAACCAAATATAACACATCTCTCTTCTCCCTCTTGTCTTTTTTTCCACTTGTCACTTGTTTTTTTCCCATTACACAGCCCTTATCCCAGTGTGTGTGTGTGTGTGTGTGTGTGTGTGTTGATACTTGCTGAATCAGTGAGCAGGGTGGATTGACCTGTGGGGGCGATTAGATATTAGGATGACGTCCTACCCGGACAGGAATCGCGCCCCCCACCAAACAGGAAATGGCCCAAGGCGGTCCTGATGAGATAATGATGTGAATGGGACATCAGTCACTAACACTAACAACCCACCTTCAGCTGACACACACACACACAAACACATACATGTACACATACACGCACGTATCATGATATACGGTATGGAGTGTATCAGAGTGTGAGGATGTGACGAACAACTAAGAGGATGTGCAGTTTTTGTAGCCTTCATGAGAAGAGCGGAAGGGTGGCTTTCTGGATCTCCTGTGAGGTGTGTGTGTGTGACTCTCTAGTGACACATTTCTGAGTGACAGACATCTTCACAGTGACAGCTCCTGTGTGAATCTGTGTGTTTCGGCGCTATTTTTGATGCCCGGCCGCTGAAAGGCCCCTAGAAACGGCATTTCGGTATCCTCTCTCCCTTTATACCCACGTGCCACATCATTATTTATTAAGACGTCATTCATTACACAAAGCACCAATACTGGACCAGCCTCCGCAAACAGAGAGACAGGAACACACATCTCGCTCACAGCCGAAAGCCTCGGCTTTGCTTGATCGATGCAGTTCATGCTGCTCTTAACCTCGCTAATGTTCCAAGATGTTTGGCAGGGGAAGAGATCGCTGTGGGTTTCTAGAGGTGTTGATGTATACGGCCTGTCTCTCATCTCTCCCGACACTTCATTTGGTTTTGGTGTAAACAACTAAAGAGAGTGTTTGGGGCCGGCGTGATCAGATGTTTGTGGACATGCTCACGCAAGCAGGAGGTGTACATATGTGCGTCCGTGAAAAGGATCTATTTGGTCACAAGCAAGCAAGAAAGAAAGAAAGAAAGAAAGAAAGAAAGGAAGAGACCTAGTCAAAAAAGGCAAAGTCAAGACAGAAATAACTAATTTAAATTTAGAACATAAAGAATTTAATCAAGGATATAAAGAGAGTAAAACTGAAATTTAAGAATGGAAAAGAAAAAAGAGAGTCAAGAAGTAATAAAAGGAATTTAATAATTCAGTTATGAATTATAAAAGGAAAAATATCACCAAGTCAAGATAGAAAGAAGAACTTTAAAACATTAACAAAGATGTTCCTTATTGCACGGTGTTTTTGCAATTCGTTAATAAACAATAAGAAGCTTTATGGTTTAACAGTAACTCTTCTTCATGTAGGGTTTCATCACACCATTCCATCACTGATTACTTTCCTATAACAGCATGCACTGTCTTTACTTAATCCACATGAAATGTAAAATAAAATGTAAAACTTTACAGTAACACGGTCATCAAGGTGTGTGTGTGTGTGTGTGTGTGTGGGTGGGTGGGTGGGTGTGTGTGTGTGTGTGTGTGTGTGTGTAAGAGAAAGAGACAGAGAGACTTTGCTTTTAAAAGAAAGAATGAAAGCTGAAATGGATAGAATGAAAAACTAAAAAAAAGGAATTGTCAAAATGTAAAGAAAGAAAGAAAGAAAGAAAGAAAGAAAATCAAACCACAGAAACATTAGATATTTAATTAATCAAGAAGAAAGGGCAGAATAAAAATGGAGTAAATAAGCACAAAAGTAAAGAAAGAAAGAAAGTTCAACCTAGGTATTCAAGAAGTCAAGAAGGAAAGACAAAATGATTGCTGTTAATAATTCATTAATCATTTCATAAAGTAAATAATTCAAGCATGAAAGAAAACCAGAAATGTAACAATTCACAAATAAAACACAAAAGTGAAAAAGAAATAAATTTTGAAAAGAAAATGTTAAAATGTTGTAAAGTCCTCATGCTTTTTAAAATTAAAATAGTAATTCTATCAAAAAAATTAATAATAAACAATAATAAATGGACTTAAAAATACAGAACAGTTGAGTATACAAAGGCACACTCAGAGTCGGAGTAAACGAGTAGGAGCCCGAGACAGCGCTAGACCTGTTCCGAAGGGTGTCTTTTCTTCACTCGTTCACCCCCCTCCTCCACCTTCAGCTGCGCTCCCTCGCTCCCTCCCTTCTCTCCTCCCCTCCCCTCCACTCTCGTAGATGGTGTAGTGCTCTGTCGTTCCCTCTCAGTCTGCCCGTGCAGTGGACAGGACCAGAAGTGTGTAGGCGAGTGTGTGTGTGAGTGACTGTGAAGTGTGGATGTTACGGGATCCATGAGTCCCTGGTCACAGATTCACACTCAGCGCCTTCTAGAGCCAAAGAGGAGTATACCTTCAACCCCAACACACCTAATCCCCCCCCCCCTACATTCCCAGCCACATGGAGCCATGTGAGCTCCTGCCTGCCTCACCGGGAATCTGACTCGGATTGCCTCCTGTAGAGACGCTCACAGATCTGGATCTGCCTCGGAGTGCAGAGAGAGGAGAGGAGCAATTGCAGAGATCTTCACCCAGGAGGGAAGTACTGTTCCCTGGGCGCTGTGGGCCAGGAGCCCCCCGTGGGCTGGAGACCGGCGCTCCAGCACCATGGATTACCTGCTAGGGATTGTAGTCCTGCTGGGCATGGCGGCTCTGCCCGGGAGAGTGGCCATGCAGAACCCCAAGAGAACCGTTCCACGGCTCCGGCTGTCCTATAAGGGTGAGTTTTATGCTTTATGTGCTTCTATTAGAACTTACAAATGACCATCTATCTATCTATCTATCTATCTATCATAGATCTGTATACATCCTTCCCTCTGTCTGCTGTCTGTACAACTCAACCCTTCTTTATATTTTTACCTCTCTGATTTAACCAGCTCCACTCTGTCTCTCTACTCTTTCATTTCTGTCTATTTTCTCTCCGTCTCTCTCTCTCCCTCTCTTTCGCTGCCCTACGATCGTCTATTCTCATTTCGCTCTGACAGATTGTTTCCATATGTTCCGGGAGGTCTCAGGGAAACTTAGCTGTATGTGTTGGCCCGTCTCGAGATCTCTCTTCAGGTTTGAACTCTGTGCCCAGTCCTCTGTTTTATAGCTGCCACGCATAACCAAGAGCTGTCTCCTGGGGTAACAATCCCGAATGGACGCTCAGCGATCCTAGGGTGATCCTGTTGAGTTTAATGGCTCTGTGCTCAGGCTTTAAAAGGGAAAGAAAGAAAAAAAAAGTCACATGGATTTAAGTGCACACATGCATATATAGCTAGTGTGGAAGTGCCCTCATGCCCTCATAAACCATCATTACTGCATTACTGTTAATGCGCTGTAGTGTGAGAAAACAGACGTGAATGGTAGCGGTGGTAGGAAACATTATTCTTGGGACAAAGTGCTATTTTACATGGAGACTGTGGAGAACCAAAAACTAGCACAACGTCTTTTTTTGCGAGCCAGCCTCTTTCATCTCAAATGAAAATAGGCACCAGCATTTTTACCATATTTTTGGTTGTTTGTCTTTTAGTGTCAGCTAGGCAAGCCGCTGCGGTTCTTTGTCCAGACACACAGCTAAAAGTATATGACTTGATATGGGGTAGCAATCTCTCTCTCTTTCTCTCTCTCTCTCTCTCTCACAGTCATTTTTTTTAAAGCTTACATTGGTGTGTATATACGTCTTCCAGCATTGGTGTTGATTGTAAGGTTAGTCCAAAGCATAGCTTTCCTCCAGCACGAGCCATTAAAACACCCTCTCATTACTTTTATAGATGGCGCAAGTTATTTTGATCGCCTAGCCTGTCATCTGAAGTGCCCCAAAAATGTGATGGTGTGAGAAATCACACACATGCACAATGATTTGGTTTAAAATTCGCCGAAAGTCAGTAAATATACATAAAACCTTAAGTGCACTAGGCTGGAATGTGTTTGGGATCCGCGCTCCAGCATGGGTTTTTCCAGAGAGGAAAAGAAAAAAAAACAGGCTGCAGGCTTTAATATGAAAAAGGTGCATGTCCACCTGTAGCCAATCAAATGCCTTTTTCAGCTAATACCTAAAGGATGGCCTAAAAGATTGTGGGAAATGTGTTCTGACATCAAAGCAGCTGCTTTATAATGAACAAAAGAGGAGAAACAAATAACCCTTGTCTGGTACTTTAGTTGCCATTCATCTATGATATTGCACAGAGGGAGTGGTGAAGTATAAGGTAAGTGGCGGATAACTTCACACATCCAAAAGGACTAAATGGATTGACAAATTGAACACACACACACACACACACACTTTGGTGCCATGTTTGGTACAACCATACAGAGTTTTTCTTGGAGAATGAATTCGAGAAAGGGTGGAGATCAGGATGTGTTTCTGGTGATAGAAATGTGAGGATACGGGATAATTAGACACCTGGCCATGGTGATAGAGTTATGTGTGTGTGTATTATTGAGTGGACCACAGGTGTTTGATGGCTCTTTTGATGCCTCGCAGAGTGACAGATCGGCGTTCACACCCACACACTGTCAAAGAGCCAGTGCGAGAGAGAGAGAGACGGATGGAGGGATGGAGAGGGAAAGAGAGAGTGGCTTAATGAAAGGAGCCGGCAGACAGTAGTTGGCCAGACAAGGCTGGTCGTTAAGTGAAGTGTCATTCATTCGCACAATGCCCCCCCCTCCCCGAAAAATGAATAGAGCATAGTAATTAAGCCAAATAAATGTGCCGAGCCACTCTCAAGGGACGCGCTCTTAAACAAGCGTGAGGAGAACACACTCTCCAGGGAGGGCTGGTCTCTTTTTTCTTCGCAGACGCATACAAACTACGCAGATTTATCATGGCTTGTATCCTCTGTGACAGCCAGTAACGGCAGCGTTCCCTGGAGGAAGGCCTGTCAAACCGTCTCTAAGAGTGCGGCTGTTGAGCGATGGCCAGGTGATGGATACTCTCGTCTGTCTGCTGGCCCTGTAATTATTCCACCAGCCTTTTATTTTTTCACCCCGCTCTTCCTGTTTGCAGGGGCTGAAAATTGCTCCTGTCAAAATTGTCGTTGCATTGTTTCACACGTGGCACACCAATACACTCCTAAATCAACCTCAATACTCCACACAGGTACAAGCCCCCCCCAGCCACCCTGTGATGCCTACACATAAGTAGAGCAACCCCTCTCGTATTGCTCTTCTCTCAATGTCTGGCTCCCTCTTAGTGGAAATGAAAACAGTGCCTCCTGCAGGCAGAATCATGCGCGCACAGCCCACAGAGACGTCGATTTATTTAACAGGGCAACCCCGTTGCCGAGTCCTGGCCAACCAGCATGCACATAGGTGTTTAAAGAGCTTGTGAAACAACCTGATAATTACTCACTGCAGAGTAATTATGCAGGGCCTCCCAACTCATTACCCTGGGCAGCGCCATCCTGGGATTGATTGGGATGGCGCTGGAACAGGGAGCCACTCTGAGTCATCAGAATTCAGCCTAAATCTTCTGAAATAGACATTGGGTGCAGTCTGGACGAGGGCTGTAATAGCGACTGCTCGCTTGTTGACAAAGGAAGTGCCGGATGGCACCAGCCCAGGCTTCAGGGATGGAAGCTATTATACAAGGAAGCATTTGTGCTGTTCTCTATTTCTCCTATTTCACTCTCTCTCTCCCACACTCTTTCTGAACTGTTCGGTCTGCCCTGGCCTTCACCAACAAGCCACAGCGGTTACATTATCAGTTCAGTCTGTCTTCCTTTTTGACTCTCTTTTATTTTATCCATGTCAGGGTATTTGTTTGTTCCGCATTGTTGGGCCCGCAACAGAAAAAGAGATCACTAGATCTTACACCACATTCCACTTTCCATGAATGGGATGTTTCTACCTCACAGATCCAGGGTCTCTGGTGGAAATTCTCTGTCTGTGTGGTTTTCCTCGTAATTGCCATAAACATATGGGAGGAGGATTCGGTGCCTACTGACTCCACCATGACTCTGATCAGCTGAAGCTTTTGCGCAAAATTAATTATCAGGCCACAGCGCAACTATTCCACAGTTAAACTGTTATCTACAGTACACTGCTTATTTTGTGTAGGGCCGCAGGAGACTAGGACTTTTTTCTCCAGGGAACTCAAGGCATGAGGCAGGATACACTCACACACACAATCAGAGACTTCTCTATGCACCAATTTGAAAATACTGTACAGATCAATCTACGCTGCATGTCTTTGTATGGTTGGAAGAAACAGACAAACTCCACACACAGAGAACACACCTCCATCCATGGAGGTGTGACAAGACAATGCTAATAACTAAGCCACCATGCCACAATTCTCCCTACTCCAGGGTTCTTCAGTGGGTTCTTTCATTATATTATATACAGAAAGTATGACCAATCATGCACATTCCATTTTTTTTGTATAAACACAAATGTAATTTAAATGGAGCCATGGTGGTGTAGTGGTGAGCACTATGGTATCTCATCCCCAGGGCTGTGAGTTTAAGCCCACCTCGTATCTGTGGGTGTTCATCTTCTCCCCATGCTTGGTGCGGTCCAAAGACATGCAGAATAGGCTAATTGGCGTTTCCAATTTGATTTGTGTTCCGAGTTTGTGCCCTGCGTTGGATTGGCCCCCCTGCAGGGTGTACCCTGCCTATTGCCCCGAGTCCTCTGGGATAGGCTCCAGGCCTCCTGTCACCCTGTAGACCAGTGTTTTTCAACCTTTTTTGAGCCAAGGTACATTTTTAATTGAAAAAAAATCACAAGGCACACCAACAATCGAAA
>JAQQZS010000004.1:7789347-7804417 GCA_030068045.1 Platyallabes tihoni | reverse complement strand
GAAAAAAAGTCTCAGCTGTGTTGGGGGCCCTGTCAAGATTCTATTCATGGGGCCCAAAATCATTAGCAGCGCCCCTGTCTGGCTCACTACTATTTATAACCTGCAGGTGCGTCTAATCAGATGACGTCACATGACCGAGGTTATATAGGCCAAAATTTGGCGTGTTTATACACACATGCTTCACAACCGGCAACATGACGAGATGTTTCCCATAGCGTTCTCACGCAGCATCTCGTTCCCGCCTTTTCAGGGAACAGGGTTACAGCAAAGTAACCCAAGACGTTTTTATACTACTCATAGGATAGCCTAGTATAATTTAGAAAGTTCAAAACACAGGTAATATGATGTTACTAATTTTAACTGGTATTTTTATTTCTAAAATGTTCAGCTCCTCTTTTCCAGGATAATATTTTCAGACTGGACACATCCCACTTTGAGAATGGCCGTGGCAAAAGCCCCTATGACCCGAAAATGCTGTCATCCTCCCTGCTCATTGGTGGGTTTCTGCAAAAGGCTTGTGATTCTCTTGCTAACACATAGATTGGCTTTGATACCCAGTGCTCTTTTTTTCCCTAATTGATAGATGGGGAGTTATATTCTGGAACTTCGGCAGACTTCATGGGACGAGACTTTGCCATTTTCCGAACCCTCGGAGCTCATCATCCGATCCGGACAGAGCAGCACGATTCCAGATGGCTAAACGGTAAGGCAGACAGCCGATGATTGAGAGGAGAAAAGCAAGTAGGTGAGAGTGTGTCTATGCGAAACATTTCTGCAAAGGAGATTAACTCCCGCTGAATGTTTCCTCTGACAGATTGTCTGAATTAGTTGGGACTTACAAGAGACAAAAGGTCAATTTCGTCTTTAAGAGGCCGCATCGTATTTTCCCAGGATGCTAATCCCCCTCTCATCTGTCCCTGTTATCGGTTCTTATTTCAGCCATCAAACGCCCAGACCCTGGGTCACCATCACCGCCATAAACACTGCCATATTGTCATGAGAAAAGATGCTTTTGTAAAGGTATTCTTCACACCTTAATCCCTGTCATCTGTTGCCACGGATACATCAGATCTCACCTTCATTGTGCCTCTCTGAATGCTGTCTCTCCATCACAAAAGAGCCAGTGCCGTTCACAGGATTAGTCCAATGGCCATTCTATCAAGCCCTTATCAACAGACACATGGTCTCTTAACAAAACTAATGTGCTGTATTCAGGAGCCATTGACTGTTTGCATCAAAGAAGCTTTTTGTCTACTCGTTTTCATTTTTTTTTATGATAAGATAAATTTATAATAATAAAGATAAGCTCTTCACCATGCATTCAGGATTCACATTTCTACCTTGTTTAAATAAATTAGAAGTTTCTATTTTATAGTTTAATTTAACATTTGCTGTGTAGGTGTGAGGTTTGTGCAACCTGAAATATTCATTAAACCAATAAGAATAAGAAAGAAATGATGCTACTAAAGTTGCAAAGGCTGGGTAGATCTACATTTCATTTTTGTTAAGACATTTACTGATACACATCCAGACAAACACTTATTATATGATGATATGCATATGTCCATTCCACTTCATTGAAATGATGGCATGGTATCCATGAGCATGATTTCCATCAGAGAACAGGATCACTTAAATTACATTACATTTCAGTTTAAATGTGTTGTCATGATGTGGTCCAAGCATCTCTTAATAGTTAAGGTGAAAAAACAGTAACAGAAATCATGAATTATAAACAATATTTCTTTGGTATATGTTTGCCAGATCCCAGGTTTGTCGGCATCCACCTCATCCCTGAGAGCGACAACCCAGAGGACGACAAAATCTTCCTGTTCTTCAAAGAGAATGCCATGGACGGAGAACACACAGGCAAAGCCACCATCTCCAGAATAGCACAACTGTGTAAGGTAACAATACACATATCTCCACACCTTGATACAAGCAGAACCTCTTGACAAATTTATGAACTCTTGGCTTCCAAGTGCTTCAAGAACACTTTGATTTAAGAGCAGTATGATGGTACAGACATCCATGGTTGGGAATCACAATTTTCCAGGGTGGATGCTGTCAACCAGTCAAAAAGTGTCAAAAGATGTAAACATTGGCTTGGTTATTGTAGTAGTAGTTGCATCGCGATTTAGCTACTGGATTGAAAATCCAAATTGGGGAAAATATGGAAAAACTTTTAACCCTTAACTATTCATTATATCTGTACATGATGTGTGTGCTTGTGTTTGTTATCCAGAACGATGAGGGTGGACATAGGAGTTTGGTAAACAAATGGACTACATTTCTAAAAGCTAAGCTGACCTGTTCCGTCCCTGGGCTCAACGGCATCGACACACACTTTGATGAGCTCCGTAAGTGGGTGTTCATTTTTGCACTCAAAAGAGCTACACTATATAAAACTACTTAACATCCAAGAGTAATGAACTTTGATGTGTTTTGTCCTTTCAGAGGACGTGTTTATAATGAGTGCCAAAGATCCAAAGAACCCAGTGATCTATGCAGTCTTCACTACCTCCAGGTAAAATCAATCTTCTGTCTTTTTTTTGTTTTACCTTATCACAAGTACACATATGTCAGATACACACCATGATGCAGCTCAGCTCTTTAGACATGTCTCCTTCCTGTCCTCTCCTGTTCGAACTCCTATTTGCAGTACCTACTGCCTGATCAGTAGCATCTCAGCCCAGTCTGGAGGAAATGAGATTAAAATGGGAAGCCAAGTGGAACAAAAGCAGACAAACTACAGTGGTTACATGAGAGGGCCAGACTTTGAGGATAATGGATGAGCATGCAGTTCTTTCACACATATTGCCTGTGTGTGTGTGTTTATGCAAGTGAGATATGAGGAAGAGAGCAAGCACATCATGATTAATTACTGTCAAGCACCAAGAAAAGCAGTGCGGTCAGCCAGAGCAAACTCAGCACTCCCGCTTCGCCGTATATCTAATATATGCAAAGAACACAACCCTCAAAAATTCAATTACCAGCTTTGAGGAATTAGCCTGCTTTAATTGGCTTTCTAAGTGCTCTGTTCGAGAGATGAATAGAAGTGCATTCTGAGGAATGGCATTTAATATTACCGCTTAATGAACCTACAGGCTACAGCACTGGATCAATGTTTTATCTCAGTGTGTGCGGGTGTACGTGTCTATATGGGTCTATGACCTTGACTGCATAGGAAGTGAATCAGTATGATAATTTTCCCTGTGCTAAATGGATTTTTTTAAACTAACTAACATTGTTTGAATGCAATCAAGTTTCAAACACATATAATTTTTCTTTCTTCCTTCTGTTAAACTAATTTTTTTTGTTTTTGGCTCTTCTGGACAGTAATATATTTCGTGGGTCAGCGATCTGCATGTACAGCATGGCGGATATCAGGAGGGTGTTTCTGGGCCCCTATGCCCACAGGGATGGTCCAAATTACCAGTGGGTGCCCTTCCAAGGCAGGGTCCCATACCCCCGCTCTGGCACAGTGAGTTTCTTCCTCTGAATAATTAATTTTGTACTTAAGTATAAAATGATATCACACTCTTGTATATTTAGCCTGCTTGTATACACACCTATTGTACTCTGGTTATATAACTTTTACCACAGTGCTATTGAACAGTGTCAGCATTTAGTACCAGTAAAGCTGTAACTTTCAGTTTTCTCACACTGGAACGTGTGACAAAAATCTTCAAGACAGAAGACTTTGCACTTTCCATTTTTCTGATTAATATGACAAGCTGATTTCTTTTTTTGAAGTCTTATTAACTTCAAAAGTGAGACCAAAAAAAAAAACAGGCTGCTAAGGGGAATAAGCCTCATGTCATGTTGCATTTTATTCCTTACCTATGGCTAGACCAGTGCATCCACAGCTGAATTCATTTCATCTTCTTCTCCACCTTCCACAGTGCCCCAGTAAAACATTCGGTGGTTTTGACACCACCAAAGACCTGCCAGATGATGTTATCACGTTCGCCCGTCTGCACCCTGCTATGTATAACCCAGTGCAGCCGATTGGTGGACGACCCATCGTGGTGCGCACAGATGCAGAGTACCAGTTCAGTCAGCTGGTGGTGGACCGCGTGGAGGCTGAGGACGGGCAGTATGATGTCATGTTCATCGGCACAGGCTAGTCACTATTCATCATAATACTGAGGAATTAGACATGGCTTTGGATATATATTATATAGCAGATATTATGTTAAACAGACATTTTAAGTATAGTAACATCAACACGGTAATGCCATGATGCTTGTACAGATGTATCAGCTGAAGTACTATAACAGCTTGCATACTCTAAATCAAAAGTTTGGACACAACTTCTAATTCCATGGTCTATTCCTGATTTTATCAACAATTATTAATAATCTCCTTTAAACAGTTGATATTGAGATGTTCTGCTACTTATGTTCTGTAAAGCCTTCATAACGGCTCTAATTTGAGGTTTGTTAATTGGTGATTTTTGAGGCTGGTAACACTAAATGAACTTCTCCTCTGTAGCAGAGGTAAGTTTTGGTCTTGCTTTCCTGGGAAAGTCTTCATGAGTTTCATCATGGAGCTTGATGGGTTTTGCAAATGCACTTGAGAAAAACTGTTCTTCCAAGAATTGTTCCAGAACAGATGACTATCATGTCTTAAAATAATGTTATTTGAATTATGTAAATTAACGTTCTTACTTAATTATACAGTATAATACCATATGTGTTATTTCAGTTTTGAAAAAAAAAAAAAAAAACACTATTGTTCCAGAATGTAGAAAATAAATCCAAACTTGTGTCCAAATGTTTGACTCGTAGTGTAAGTGTTCACCTTTCTTGTTTTTTCACATTTTGTTTTTTCACATTTTGCATTGTTAAGCTCTGAAACTGAATTACAACTAATTGGAATAATACGTCATGATTCCATTAGTTCCGGTGCAACTGGTATTGAAATAGAGAGCTGTTCGATTTCAGTGTTAAATTATGCTTTTCATAGAAAGCTCCAGATTTTGTTAGAGAACATGCCTGTTAAAAAGAAAATCATTAAGAAGCTACTTAATAAATTCTGGTACAACGTCTCTGGAAATGTATCAGTCATGGTGTATAAACAAAAAAGACACACTAGAACTCACTGACCAGTTGGAGAATGGGAGTAGTCATAAATGCAACCAAGTGTCCAAGGATAATTCTGAACATAACGCTTCGACCTCCATGAGTGGATGGTATTTTCTGTTGGTTTAGAATGTTAGGCAGTAGTGTTTTAAGGTTGCCACGTCAAATTGGCCAACGAGTTCACTATATATATATGTATGTACAGATATGGGGACAGTTCTGAAGGTGGTCACCATCCCTAGAGAGAGCTGGCACGACCTGGAAGAGGTGGTGCTGGAGGAGATGACGGTGTTTAGGGTAACAGCAAACTTGTAGTTCCCTGATCTACACTATACAAGATAGAAATTTAAGTATATATATGTGGTATATAAATGACTCTATTTTGTTTATTCCTTTCTAGGAACCCACTCCTATAACGGCTATGGAACTCTCCACCAAGCAAGTAAGTCTACAGTGTAAGTCTAGTTTGGCTTATGAAACTGAATATTGGTCCAAACTCACTAGCTTGCGTTTCCTTCCAACAGCAACAGCTGTACCTGGGATCAGCTGTGGGAATATCGCAGATGCCACTCCATCGCTGTGAGGTGTATGGCAAAGCGTGTGCTGAATGCTGTTTGGCCAGAGATCCATACTGCGCCTGGGACGGCACGGAGTGCTCCAGATACTTCCCCACCGCTAAGAGGTCAGGACTTGCGTTTAGTGCAAAGCGTTGCATACCCATAGGGGATACCGAATAAGACAAAAGTGTTTTGTAATCAGAATAATTTTTTCATTTGTCATCCAAAATGCATACAAGATTCAAAATTGTGCCCTCATTTGTTTCATACAGGCAATCAGCCTGTCTGGAAATAAACCAGCATTTAAAGCATTCACTCAACTTTCCGCAGTCTGACCGCCACACATCACTCCACAAGAACTTGTGTGCCAAGCAGTACAAACTCTACCCCAAAATATACACATTATGCCCCTGTTATACTATACATACACCATACACCACCCCCAGAGTCCATTTCTGCAGCTTTTAAATATAATCTACCACCTACATCGCTTATACCACAGGATAGGAGTTCCACCTGTTTCAGCATCGGCTATATAAGACACACAGAGAGCTCTTCACCATAAGCACATATCTTCACTACTGTAAAGTATACACCTCTTTCCATTCTTTAGTGTGGATACCATTTGCAGCCTTGTTATTCAGACATTTCCTTTTTTAGGAAATGTGGGCACGACGACACCCACCTCATCAAATACCTAAGAAATATTTAATTGCACCAGCTTAGTAATGAAGAACAGACTTCTCATGCTTTACACTCGTCCTGTAAGTCAGGTGTGTGTGTGTGTGTGTGTGTGTGTGTGTGTGTGTGTGTGTGTGTGTGTGTGTGAGAGAATTACAGGGTGTGACACATCAAGACAGAGTAAGATCCCATGTAAGATTTAAATAGTGATATATTCCGGTTATGCAAAGTAAATCTGATCCAGAGGTCTACCTTCGTGAATGTTTTTTTTACACTTCCAAATGTTCAGTGAGTGGTTAACATAGCAGACAAGCAGCACAGATGATTACATACATCGAACATGACAGGTTTTGACCAGATATTGTGCTCACTATAGTACTAAATGGTTTACAGTCCTCTCACTAGGATTCACCACCTAAAATTTTATTGGCTACTATCCATTATGGTAAAAAATAAGATTAATCAATCAGGATAAATATTCTGTTTTATCTCAGTTTGAAAGAATTGGCAGATTGGTGGTGTACTGAAGGAGGAGATAAAATATGGGAAGATCTGGTCCTGCGTTAGGAGTAATTTTACCCTTTTGCAGTGAAACTCTCATAAAGGTTACTGACACTTTAACATTATAACATTATAGATATTGTAAGATTGATAATAATAATAATAATAATAATAATAATAATAATATGCTATTATTATTATTATTATTATTATTATTAGTGTAGCCAGGGACCTCTGTATCTCTGAAGAAAATCCTACAAAACCTTTTATTAAAGTTTCATTTTATGAACTATTCAAATATTAATCTCACTGACTAAGTTATTGAGGTTTGGATTAAGCCCATTTAATTAAAAGCATCAGTCAAACAGTTTAATAACTATGAGAATACATTTAATAATTAATACGACTTTGATAATAGCGGGTTGTGCTTTCCACTGTTTAACAATATTAAAAAAATCACCCACCCCCTGGGTGGCTATGCTTCACAGACCCCACTCTGAGAACTACAGTACTGCCTTAAATAATTAAAATGCGAAATAATGAATACCATCACCAAACTGCAGGAGCCTGTCGCCCATTTCAGTGTAATTGTACAGATCATGCTGTGATTTTTATTCAGCATATTTCCCCATCCCCCAAATTTAATTCTTGGCTATGCCATTGGTATAATCTCTGCATTTTTCCCGAAAACGCCTGTTAAAGGACCACAGCGTGATCCGGTGCAGGAAATCCTTGTAATTAGTTTTACGCATTTCTAAAATAAAGGGACGTGAGACTGTGCCTCCGTCTCCAAAGTGTGGCAGCACAAAGATAGCATATTACTGCAATAAAAGGCCTAACTTCAGCCTGGACCAGGCTCAAGACTGAAAGAGGTTTCCAAGACTGCAGACTCCCATTTTAACTGGACATCAGTAGGGACTGCAGTGTGGAGGCCCATAATGAATCAATGGAAAGTCTCCCAGCCATGAATCATTTTGCTTTGTGCACCAACTGGCCTTCCAGCATTTGGTGCGTTTGCCAGCGCATTTTCTTTCCTCGGCTAAGAAGTAATGAACGCTTCTGAAGTTGATTTCCCAGATTGGAGCAACAGTGCACTCTGGTGGTGTTGTGTGATCCGTTTCTCACAACTGGGAAAAATGTAAGCCAGGAACGTGCATTAACCAAGTGTGTGATGCTGATTGCTAATTAATTTTCTATAACAGCAATTTCCACAGAAATTCAAGCTGTAATGTTTATATTAATATACTTGTTTTAATCAAATATACAAGGGGCATTCACGTCAAACCGGGACTTTTTCTCTATATGATCCTCTGCTACATTAATGCACTTATCCCAGCATTTCACTGGTACTTGGATACCTTTCAGGGAGAAAGTTTTTTAAGTATACCGGAGCCATGATCACATCTGAAACACTGGCCTCCCAGGAACTCCTTTAATGGAAATGGCTTGGAGCGAGGTCAGGACTGTACAGGAATGTGGCAATAACTCGGCTCGGAGTTCCTGTAATGTGCAAGTGGCGTTTGTGAATGATTGTGATTATAGTTCCCACAGACAGACACATCTCTTTCGTAAGTTGCCACCAACGATTTTCTAGGATCAGGGGTTCGACTCGCTGAATGTTCGCTGAAACATCTGCAGCAGGCTCCGAGCCACCTCGTCTGGGATCGTCATTCACAGATGTCTTCTTTAAAAATTTGCATCATTCACGTTTTACTGCAGTTAATAGAGTCATCACCGTACTGTGCTTAAAGCCTTCTGTAAATGTAACATTTTTTATGTTTTCATTTACGAGAAATTTCCTCACAGGTCTCATCTTGACTTGAACGCCCCTTATATACTTAGCAGTTTTGGAAGGAGTCTCAGCATGAATGTTTTGTAATCTCCAAAGGTCCAGCTGTAACTTTTCCAACATTGGAAAGTGGATTACAGTTTCCTCAGTTACATGACAAGTTTTGTGTGATGTTTTACAAAAGTTGTGACTATATATGAATAAAACCGAAAATACTGTACTGTTGGCAAATTGCTTTACAGTAAGAGGAACAAAGCATGCTTTGTTTCAGGTTACATTACACAACCCCACCATTGATTATTTTCCTATGCATGCTCCACTGAATGCCAACATACTATTTGTTTATTTAGTAACTATTATAAATTATTCAGTAGTTCAGTGAAACTAATAGAAAAGAGTAAGCTTCATCTTTTGTCTTGAATTACATGAGTAACTTTCTCCTCCAGGAGAACAAGGCGTCAAGATATCAGAAACGGAGATCCTCTGTCCCAGTGCTCCGATCTGCAACACAATGGTAATCATTCACACCTACAGCATGAAGTGCACACACAAAAAGATCAATCAAAAGAAAATGTGTTACTGGTGACTGAACGCATATGTATGCCTGGTGTGTTTGTTTCAGATGATCTCGAGGGTTACAGCAGTGTTGAAGAGAGGAATGTCTACGGGGTGGAGAACAGCAGTATGTTCCTGGAGTGCAGCTCGAAATCTCAGAGAGCTCTCATCTACTGGCAGCTCCAGAATCCCGGTGATGAACGAAAGCTTGAGGTAACACATGCACACACATTGGGTCCAATTAAAACAATAAATCTTCTGATTTGAAGGTTTTTATGATTAGTCTGAGTAATTCAGGAACTTCAGATCTCTTGAGATTTTAACGCACTACAGTATAGTTTATAGTGTTTACATACTGTAGAATGATGCAAGAATGGAATAAAAATTTTACATTTACTTAAATAACCACTCATTAAAAATGTTTTGAACAGATAAGCATCTTCTTAATGTATCTGCATGACTGTATGCATTGCACTTCTGCCACATAAATGGCTAATTGGATCAATGCATGAATAAGCAGCTGTGTTTTGTTGAGCGTGTATTATAGGTGATTTGATGCATTCGAATGGAACTTTTTAATTATTTTGCTTGACATATAATGGTTAAAACATGATACACCAGCCCATAAATAATCAAATATAACAACCCACTAAAACATAGTTATTTTTACTTTTAAATAATGTAGAAAAAACAAAAAAAAACAGGCTGATGAGGCGGCACGGTGGCTAGTGGTCCCTCCAGGACCTGGGTTCCAAATCCCACCTCGGGTCTGTGTGCATTGAGTTGGCATGGATGTTCTCCCCGTGCTTGGTGGGTTTCCTCCAGAAAAAAAGATGTGTGCTGTTATTCTAACATTCGGAAAAACTGCTAGGAGTTAGGGCCTCAGCCAGATCTCTTGTTCATTACTTCTGTTTTAAAAGAGATCCTATTGTGAGCCATCTCTGGTTTGTGTAAAACATTTCACAACTGTTGTTTTTTCTAAATATTTTATTTGTACTGTACATGTGATTTAGGATAAAATTTCAATCTTACTATACTCACTACTATACCACTTTATCCTGTATTCAGAGTCGCAGCAATCTTACTTTACTTTAAATAAAGACATAATAAATATATTTTAAATATATAAAGACATAAGTTTTTCCACTGCATTTTCTTTTCTGTGACTGTTCAAAGCGATTACTATAAGTTACACACTAAATTAAGTCATATAAATGTAGACCACATATCATAAATATTAAGCAATGTAATAAACCTCTACTGAATGATGGCACAGATTGGTAATAACTCGTAATTTGTATTAATCTCAAATCTACTTTGTAGCCCATGCTAGTTATATGAGAATATGAGCACAGGGCATGAACTAGATAATTACTGAGGCTAACTATTTAGCTAGCATTAAAACGTGTGGGTTTAAATTTCACATCATGGTGACTTAGCACTGTCGCCTCGTACCTCCAGGTTAGGGGTTCCAATCTCACCTCTAGTCCTGTGCGTTTGGAGCTTGCATGTTCTCCCCATGCTTGGTAGGATTCCCATAGTTTAATGTCTTGCTGTCTAGGTTGATTGGCGTTTTCAAATTGCCCTACGATAGGTTGTGACCCCATCCAGGGCTGTGCACCACACTTTAACCTAAATTGCCTGGGATAGGCTCCACCCCTGCCAAGACCCTACAGAGAGTAAGCCCCCCCACCCACCCACACAGCTGTATTGCTTTTAAAGATAGTAATCTTAAACTGTACTGAAGTGACTGTGAAATAGTAATGATGATAATTTAATAACTCTCCATTTACATCCTTCCCACTGTGAAAGAAAGCCTTCTCACTTAAATTTCAACCATACTTTCAGCTCACAGATGACCCTAAACCCCCAGAAACCAGCAGGCAGAAACAGTTACAGTTATTAGCTTATAATAATTATCAATGGAATTATACAACAGAACTTATAGAACAGTGTAAAGAGAATGCAGTAAGCAACAGTGTTTCATATTTTTACATTTCAACTGTCTGTTTCAGATTAAGTTGGATGAGAGGATGAGTCACACCGAGCGTGGCTTGTTGATCCGCAGCCTGACGCAAACCGACACCGGAGTGTATCACTGCCATGCTGTGGAGCACGGCTTCATCCAGCCACTCCTGCGTCTCACTCTGCAGGTCATCCCATCTCAACGCGTGGGGGAGCTGCTCCTGCGGACCGGTGCTGCCGATCGCGACTCACCTGCCAAACAGAAGATTTGGTACCGAGACTTCCTTAGTCTGCTGGAGCACCCAGACCTCAACAGTGTCGATGAGTTCTGCGAGCACGTTTGGAAAAAAGAGCGCAAACAACGTGGCAAGAAAAGTCCAAAAGCAGGGCACTCTCAAGCTCAGGCACAGAAGAGTAGCCAGAATTTACAGACTTCAGCTCAGATTCAGAGCGATGGCCCAAAAGCAACAAATGTTCCAAATCTGCCCAAAATGCAGAGAAGCCAAGTCCCACAGGGGACCACAAGCACGGACAACCAGGGCCCCAAGCCGAGTCCAAGCACCAGCTCGAAACTCCCAAATGCTCAAGCAACCCAGACCCATAGTCAGGGAAAGAGGGGCAACTCACCAGCCCGAAGAACACCAGCCAGCACAGCCAAGTGGAAACAGCTCCAGGAGAACAAGAGGGGGCGCAACCGGCGTACGCATGAGCAACAGAGACCACCCCGCAGTGTGTGAGACAAGATAACATACACACACACATGCAAACACATCAGACCCATTCGTTCACACACACCAACATCATTTCAGCAGCCCTCATACATGTGAATGTTGCAAACGTTGAAACAAAAGCACAAAAATACTAGTCATACTAGTGGAAGAAGTTTGTCACTGCTTAACCAGAGGAAGCACAATTACGGTGACAGAACGGTAAAAACATTTATCGGTAACGTGTATAGTTGTGGACTGATACACCTTCCTGTACATAGAAATGTTTCTAGAGTGTCTGAGTCCCCTAAGACTCTTTACTCCTGGAGCGAGAGAGGGGAATCACCATTTCCATGACTGCTTCCTCTGCTGAAACATCCATGGTCGAAAAAAATCTTACACGGAAAACCAAGATGATTTATTCAGGAATAAAAACTGAATGTTGACTATTTACTCAAATTCTTCCTGGAGGATTGTACCTGTTACTACGAGCTCTGGATCAGACAATGTGAACTGCCTTCCAGCTTAAAAGAAAATTATATATATATATAAAAATCGAAACTACGGGAACTGGAGTCCGATTCAAAATGGCAGTGTTATAGGAGTAACCATAGCGGACACTGTATGGGAAAATAACTGCGTATCCATGCATACAAGACATGGTTGGATAAAACATAGGCATGTGTTGCTACCAGCCCGTCCGCCTCTTGTAACCCTTTGACTTAAATGTTAGCCTAACTATTTGTTGTATATTCATAATAAATGACTCGCCCAAGAGGACGAAGAAGTCCTTGAAGTCCTAAGTATGTTGTGCATGATGTTTAATTGAATTTTTTTTTTTCTAAATTAAATTGCATAGCAAAACACAGTTTCAAATTACAGGGGGTCTTAAAAATTTGATGATTTTATTTCATTTAAAATTTCATTCTAAAAAAATGTCTCGTGCCAACCATTGCATTGAAGGTGCTATATTTGGTTATCGCCACCTCACCTTTTTTTTTCTTTTTCTTTTTCTTGTGTCATACAAATGTGCTATCACAGTCTATGTTGTAGCTTAGGCTGAAAGTGTAAATATATACAGTCAGACAACACATGAGTATTTATTGCTGATTTTTAAAGGGTTACAGTTATTTTTGATATTGTAATGTTTTAAGCTCGAATTTAAACAAAAGTGAATGAAATATGATAAAGCACATGGATGGACCAATAATCTTTGCCTTTTTTTTTTTTAAGTTGAACTTATTAACACATTACATCTAAGAACCGAGAAACATGCAACTCATTTTTTCACACCTTTAATTCCTGTCACTGTCTTCTTTGTCTCTCTTTACTCTTCATCTTTTTCCTGTAATGCCCCCCAAAATGAATCTGTCTATATTTCTGTATTTGTATGAATGACTCATTCATGAAATTGCAAAATATTATGGAGCTATGAACAATTTGTAAGAATGCCATTAGATGTGAGACTTCCTGTAGAAATGTGTAGGCTAAACGTCTGACTGACAGCCACTGAGTACGAACCGCATGTGCATTCGAACCCTAGTGTATCCCCTTTACAGTCAGTGTTTCGTGTGTGATAATGTCTTTTCCATGAATATAAAAGATGCGAACATTTTTGTTTCGTTTGAACAAGACAATAAAAATACCCGCCCCCTTTTTGTGCATTATGAAGCTGTAATCTTTTGTAAAAAAAAAAAAAAAAAAGGAAAGAAAAAACAAATACCCATTCCCCCCCCTGAACTGTATTATGTTTCAATGCAATACAGAGTGCTCCCAGTGTTTCTTCAGACATGTTTTGTCTGGTGGAGATGGGGAAACAAAGGGAGACAGGAGCTCTTATAACTGTCACTGGGTGTTTCTGGCATGTTTCGGTTGTCTAAATAAATATTTCCTCTATCATTATATGTTGCCATTTAATGTTTCTGTGTTCCCGCGTTTTCTTGCCGTACATCTAGGTGCTTAGGAAAGACTCACATCTACTATTTGTCTGTCAGACAAGCTACTGTGTAATTCAGTCAATGACCCATCACTTCCACGTGAAGCTTGATAGCCCATACTGGACTCTACTTTAAAAAGGCGTCTGTGTTTCTACATGGATACTGTATGCACTGATTCTTAATCCACCCCTAATTTCTTCACATTAAATTAAGTTAAATCATGCAAATTACATTAAAGAACAAGTGTTTTACTGTGACAGGCTGCAATTAAAAAAATTGTTTATGTAAGAACCTCAGCAGCAACCTCGTTTCCCCTCTCGTCTGTCCTAACCACTCTCCATTCAGCAATCTGTAAATCACTGGCCTGATTATCTGTCATCAACTGCTCCCCACTGGTTCACGCTTTAGGTTAGACGGCTTTTATGCTTGAATATGATTCAACTGGTCTGTTTACAAGGACTGGACTGAAAATGAGAGCCATAAACTTGCCAATTGAAGAAAGTCTGTATCTTTGGAAGCAAAATATAAAGAAATAAGGGGTGGATTCAGATTTTTTGTACAGTACTGTACTTGCACACAGTCACTGCAAAGCACATCAGTTAAGGTTTAATAACTTGCTGTAGTACCAGTACCTTTGAAGTGTTTCTGCATGGATACATGGATACATGGGTACTCTGTACTGTACATATCGTTCTACATTGAATATACCCAACAATAAAACTGTGCTTCTTGCAAATATACCAGTATACTGGGATCACCAGAGACATCATTTAAGAAAGAGTATGGAGCGCCCATCAAAAATCAACAGATGAAACACTGGCAAGTTCAGTAAGTAACAGGGTTTCCATCAATACGGGTTACACACGCTATCAGATGTGCTGCAATGTGATCTATAGGAGCATCATCAGTGGAAAACCATACAGCTCTACATACATACTATACCATGTATTCTGCCCCACTCTCTCAAGTTTTTCTCCTCTTCCCCAAAGTTTACTGGGGGAAAAGATCCAAGTCTTTTTCTTTGTAAGACGTCCTACAAAAGAAAACAAAGAAGAAAAAAAAGCTTGACCAGTTCTTTTGTGTTTTGGTTGAAATGCACTAAAAGATCTTTCATTGTTTAGGGTCAACAAGCCCAACATTACTACTGGACCATTCGGTACCAACATACCAACAATTCAATTCAATTCAATTTTATTTGTATAGCGCTTTTTACAAATTGACATTGTCGCAAAGCAGCTTTACACAATCAAAAGAATTATTTAAGTTTGTATGGAATGTGAATGTGTATGAA
>JAQQZS010000004.1:7773208-7783661 GCA_030068045.1 Platyallabes tihoni | reverse complement strand
GGGGATGATGGGCGACCAGCAATTTGTGTGAAGTTTATAGAGAATTTTTAGGGGGGCTGAGTACAAATGTTAGGGGGCCTAAAGCCCCCCTAAAAATGGCCTAGCGACGCCCATGGTTATACTGTACATTTACTCATACACTACTTCTCAAAAGTTTGGGATCACTTACAAATTTCTTTGTTTTGTTTAGTCACATAAATGACTAAACAAAAACAAAGAAATTTTCAAGTGATTCAAAACTTTTTCTACATTCTACAACAATCTAATCTGAGGTGCTGTTTGTTAATTGGTGATTTCTGAGGCTGGTAACTCTAAATGAACTTCTCCTCTACAGCAGTTTTGGTCTTGCTTTCCTAGGATGGTCTTCGTGAGAGCCAGTTTCATCATGATGCTTGATGTGTTTTGCAAATGCACCTGACAATACTGTTTATGCAAGAACTGTTCCAGAACAGCTGACTTTCATGCCTTAAAATAACGACTGACTGTTGTCGATGTTACATAATGACCTAATTTCATATGTGTTATTTCATAGTTTTGAACTCCCCAGTTTTGTTGTAGAATGTAGAAAATAACTCATTAAACAAAAACAAAGAAATTTGCAAGTGATCCAAAACTTTTGAGTCTTGAGTGCTGTAGCATTATCTCATCTTTTTATTTTCTTTTGAAAATATTACTTTAAGGTTTATCCTGGTTCCCAAAAGCAAGCCACACCCATGCTAGTGATAACAGCAGAAAAAGGCAAAGGAGAAGTGTCGATATGTGTGTGAAAAAAAGACACAAAGGTGGAAAATCAGTGAATGATCTTACTTACGATTTAAGCGACACTTGTACTGTGCAGCATCCCATACTGTATAGCTTTACTACTGTAAGTATGTACTGTATAGTGCTGAAGTGAAATACGTGAATAATAAGTGAATGTTTGCACAACGTACAACCTGCAAAACACCCGCTTTCACAGCACAGATTCCAAACATTAAGCTTTTTTTTTTTTTTACTTTCAGCTGCTTTCTAAACTGTTTTTTTGTTTTGTTTTGTTTTTTTTGACTTGAAGAAATTATTTTGTGGCACTTTAACTATCCAGCAGCAAGTTCCTTCATGGACCAGGCCCTCAGCTTAAAGCATCTGCTGAACAGAGAGGTAAAAAATGCTACTGTCAGCAGAATAAACATTACGAGGATGTAGTTCAGCTAAGAGATCAAATTAAGTATTAAGTTATGAAGTCATATTTGCAACATTGCAAATGTGGGGTCATTCTTTCAGCATCACTGTTTGGTAGCCTAGATTTATTTTATCAGCAACAGCAACAACATATCATTTCATAAAAATAAAAATAAAAATCTCAAAAACAAGCTATTGCCAGTGGTGTTCCAGTGTTCATAAGGTTGACACAATGTTTTGACAAACCAAAAATTCCTGGTAGAAAAGGACTACTGAACGTCTTACCTTTTCCTTTAAAGGTCACATATTTTTTTCCATTTTAACATAAAATGGTGAGACAAAATTGATTTGCACTCTGGCTGTAGAATTTACTTTAATTATCTTTTAGAAAAGACAAATACCATCATAAATCATTTTTTGACATAATCTTCCATTGTCAATCATCCATCTGTCAACAAGCTTTTGTATTTCCTCGTTAAATAATGTTTTAGGCTGAGCATCTGAGTGAATCCTCCTCCTTGTAGGACTGCTTGACCAAACAGGTGAAAGTCCAATGAAGCAAGATCAGGACTATAAGGAGGATGCTTTAACATATCAAAAAAAAATTTTTTTGCAGGGTGGGCAGAATCGTGCGGATGTGATCAAGATCAACATGCCCTTTGGTTGGCATTTCTCTGTGTTTAATTTATAGTTCAGGCTTCAGCTCTTTAATAATCATCTCACTGTAACAAGCCCGGTTGATTGTTGAAACTTTTTCTTGATAATGTTCCAATACTGGCCCCCGAGATCAATTCTATAGCTGATGGTTGATTTTAATTTTTTCTTGGTCAGCGATTGAGCATGTTTCTGTTCCATACTCTGCTGTTTACTCTCAGGGTCATAGTGATGAATCCATGTCTCGTCACCAGTTAAGAAACTTTCACCTTCTTTAGAGTATCAGTCCAAATTTCGTTTGCAGATATATAACGCTTTTGTTTATGCTCTTCTGTTAGTTGTTTTGGCACCAGGTACACTCTTAGAGCACAAAAAAACTAATCACTGCATTGCGCTGCTATACAATTACAAATGAACTGATGTACTGTAACACATTCACACCCGCACAGCAGTGACTGGGGAAACAGTAGCCTTGAACGGACAGCGTTGATAAACAGTGGGGCCAACAGATGTTTTAATATAACCAGAGTGCGGATCATTTTTGACTCACCCTTGTAATATAGATCTCAGAGCTCCCCCAAAGTGTGTCTGCTATTTGAAGCTGATAATGCTTGTTTTTATACCTCAAACTCACTCTATTTCACTCCTCATCCTAATGGGCTGTTTCAGTGTCTTTGTAAATGATGAGAAGAGCTGAGCTGAGCTGCAGACAAGCATCTTTAACCCACCCACTCTTTTACAACCTCTAGATCTAAGGGTAAAAACAAAACCACTCCAAATACCAACACCACTGCAGTGTTATGTAATGATGCTGAGAATGCTGAGAATGTTTTGAACAAGGAAAATTATACCTGTTGTATTTATATATTTCTATTTATATTTTGTGTATTAAGATCATATACTTTGTGTGTGTGTGTGTGTGTGTGTGTGTGTGTGTCCATCTTACCTTTAACTCTCTCATTGGCTGTTGGACCTTAAGAAGGCAGATTAGGCCTGGCTTCTTAATGGGGTGTGTCCTATTGCTAAGGTGAACTGCAACAGTGAAGAAGAGACACATGTCTCACTGTCCCTTTAAGGGGCTATTTCAGTCAGGCAGTTTTCAATTGTCATCATCAGCAGAGCGGGACGTTAAGGGTGGAATCAGGAGTGTGGAAACTGTTGAGAGGGGTGTGCAGGGACCAGAGAGCCTGATGGAAACTTGTCCTCACACATATCTCTATATGGAAGACACATAGAACATTGTGAAGGTATGTTATATGATAGACTTAACTTCCTTTACTTTTAATTGGGGTGCATGATCTATAGATGTATGCGAATCATTGTGTTGATCTATGTTCATGCTGTAAGCGTTTATGCATTAATGTTGACACACTGAAACATGAAACAGAGATGCTGTTTAATTCAAGAGAATATTGAGCATTAGTGTGTTTGCATTAGTGTTCGTTCCACACTTATCCATAAGAGTAAATATTAGACAATTTCTATTCCGTTGTCCACTTCACACAATATTTAGGCTATAGAGGTGCATATTCAAATTTTAATGAAGGTCATGGAGTGTGTGATCAGGTGTCAGGCTTCGGTTACACACTTCTCATGAACTGCAGGTGTATGCACTCACGATATACAGTACACTAAATATGTCAGGCACACATGCCTGTGGTAACTGTGGTTGCTTTTGTATCACTTAACATACAGTAGAAGTGCATTGTTGAGAACATTAAAAAGCATTACATTGTAGTATTGCACCATTTGCTTAACTATTATTTGGAATAGCTGTCTGTCTCTCACTCCCGATTGAAAAAAGAGAGAGAGAAGGATGGAGAGAAAGGAAACCATGGAGCAGTTTCTGTGATAGTATTTCTGGTGCTAACAGCAGTTAATGCTAATGGACAGCTTAGCCTGACGTTAATGCGGTTAGATCTCTTTAACTGATGGGCTAAGGTCATTCTTGCTCTCTAACACTGATAAGGGCCAGTGGGAAGTTCTCAACCCGAACACAGAAAGAACAACTCAACCCTTGAGCTTAAAAAATGTCCTCAGTTATCCAACTGATGAGTGAAGTGGATGGAGATACTTTTTACTTTCGGTGTCAAAGGAGATCAACATTTGTGTGATTGGGATGCAGCTGACGTCGTAAAGTTGTAAGGCATATGTTCATGCTCGGCTGACCATGCAGATGATATCGGATGTGTCTGCAAGTCAGCAACAATGATACGTCACGGGGAAATTAAATCCCTTTGGAGAAAAAAAAAATTCTTCTTAGAGATACTGTATGTTGTCTGGGTTAAAGTTTCTCAAATAAACCGGCTGTGGCCTTGCAGCTTCTTTAATGACCGTTTATATTTTAAGTTTAGCTGCATTATAGGTTAAATTTAGCATAAAGGATAACAAATCAGGACTATATGACACCTACTGTATATAAGACAACTAAAATAACGTCATAAATAATTAAAAAGTTTATTCCAGAAGGTGTCAGCTGTCATAAAGCCTCCATAGATTATCAAGAGACATGGCTGTTATGTTAAAATACGATCCTTCATGAGAATGTTCAGCTTGACATATAGTATGTTATGTGTTTCTATAAGAGCAGCTCAGACAGTAATACCAGCGTCAAAGCATATCGCAGGTGTTAAGTGATTGTCCTGATCACATATTAAACACACATAAAACACATACTGTAAAACCTTGTGTAGGTCATGCTCTACATAAACATTAAAAAGTGTGTAATTGTAAATGTGAAGTTTTCTATGTGGTGATATTTAACATTTTCCTAAGGAGTCTCATGTCCAAGTTATACATTATACATTATATAATATCACCATTATAGATTATAACTGTTATACATTATAGCTGCTATAATGTATAATTAACAAAGAACTACATTGGTTTACAGACATTCAACAACATTGAAATAAAAAGGCACAACGCCATGAATATTGTCATTATTTATTATTGTTGTGGCATAGACAAATATAAGCATATAAACAAATTATATAAATTATATTACTTATACAGTGCATCCGGAAAGGATTCACAACGCTTCACTTTTTCCACATTTTGTTATGTTGCAGCCAAAAATTGATTAAATTCATTATTTTCCTCAAAATTCTAAAACAATACCCCATAATGGCAACATGAAAGAAGTTCAAGTTGTTTGAAATCTTTGCAAATTTATAAAAAAAAAAAAATAAAAAAAAAACAGAAAAAACAGAAAAAAATTAATCACATGTAGGTAAGTATTAACAGATTTTGCCATGACACTCAAAATTGAGCTCAGATGCATCCTGTTTTTAATGATCATCCTTGAGGTGTTTCTACAACTTGATTGGTGTCCATCTGTGGTACAGTAAATTCAGTTGATTGGACATGATTTTGAAAGGAATTTTATGTAAATTTTAAAGGCACAGATCTGTGAAAGGGTACAGAAGAATTGAAGGTCCAGATGAGCACAGTGGCCTCCATCATCCGTAAATGAAAGAAATTAGGAACCACCAGGACTCTTTCTAGAGGAGGCCACCAGGCCAAACTGAGCAATAGAGGGAGAAGAGCATTAGTCAGGGAAGTGAGCAAGAAAGTGCTAGTCAGTCTGAAAGAGCTCCAGTGTTTCATAAGCGATGTGAAAAACTTTCCGGATGCACTGTATAAAATAATATATATAAATAAACTGTGGCAGACATCCTATGTTATAAAAGGAATAAAAAACTAATTTTAACATAAACAACTTTTATCGTTGATCAACATCGTTGATCACACTGGGTCATGCTTTATTTAATAGCTTACCTCATTTATTTTCTTACAGGCCTTATCTCACAACCTTATTTCAGTTTATGCAGCTTATCTCAGGTGTTATGACAAATTTACATTAAAATGGCTAAAAGCATTCTTATGTTTGCTGTTTTTTTATGTAGTTTTATGTCAATTGTCAAATAAATAGGATGTTTTTCCAATAACACTGCCATTAAAAGTAATCTTTCCTTAATATACTTCTAATGATGTCACACACTCACCAGAATCAGTTAAATACTCCAATTCCCAGAAAACACCACAGCCTACAAACATGGTCACCAGCAACTACACTTCCCAGCATGCACACACACACACACACACACACACGCCTCATCATGTTCACAGTTACCTGATTTTTTATCGTGTACGCCTGAGCACAATGACTTAGACACAATATATAAACTGTTCTCTTATGGCCAAGGATTGTTAGAGCTAGATAAATGGACTTCAAGTGGGAGATTGTGCAGGCTGTAATACAGTGTAGCTGATCTTTAGGTGCTCAGGTTTGATACTGTATACAACAACTGAGTGCCTGTATGTACTAATACCCCTTGGTTAGAAAATATCCCACAGCCATTAGTGTAGTCTGCAGTTCTATGGTCAGTGAGAGGTAAGCTTCTTGAGGTTGTGTAGACTTTGGTGCTTCTTTGTAGACAGAATCTGTTCTGCGGTGAAGGTAAAAACGGGGGTGGAGAATTTACATTATTCTAGCTAAACAATCGCCCAACCTTGAGAAAGTTAATCATGTCTGTGGGTCTTTTCCAGTGCAGAGCATTCATGTTAATTCAATGAGAGTCTAAGCCTTTTCTGAAATCATACACTGATGTCCTCCTTTTTTGTATTATGTGTCATCCTGGGAAAAACCTTACCTGATGATGAAATTTCTACTTTTTCTTGAAAATGGCACACATTTCTAAAATGAAATATGTACTTCTTTATATGTATTTCAACCACTAATAAAATTCCAACATTTAAAATATTGTTGACTTCCAAAAATAAAAAAGCTGATGACCAAGTTTAAAGATTCCGGTCGGACTGCAGACCTTTGTCTCTGATTTCATGCTTTTGATCAGGCTTTTGTCTATTTTTCTACAACAACTTCACTGAGGACATAACTTCACTGAGAACATTTTCTGTGTGAGGAAGTCACTCTTAGCTACCCAGCGTTTAGACATGTTTAGGCAAACTGCCTGTTTTAATTTCCATGTTGAACCCCAACATTGATCTGACATTGATCTTTGCAGAAAGATGGCTTAGGTGAGGATTTTCTTGGCTAGTCTAAAGCTCCCCACCCTTTTTTTTTGGTGGTGTTGTCTTAAGGGTCTTGCTTTATGATGAGGCTTCTCCTACAGTAGTTATATGGAATGTTCTTTTCTTTAAAATGGCATCTGTACAGTACACTTCATCACTTTGGTAGAGGTTAATCTAGGTTGTGGCTCATCTGTGTTTCTTTATGAATCGAGTCCATGTCTTACTACTGCTAAGTGGTTTTTATCTGGTGGTATGGCCTATATTGGAAAATTCACCATGATTCTTCTCTTAAACTCTTCTTCAAATGGTGGATTGTGATAAACCTCAGTCCTACCCTGTGGAGGTTATTAGTGATGTCACTGACTTACTTTTTCTTGTATTGGCAAAGGGAGGAGATCTTTCTTTTTCAAGATGTTCCCATTTGTTGCATTGGTGATGCCCAATGCTTGTGCAGCGTCGTTTTCTTCCTCTTTTTTTCAATTCAATTCAATTCAATTCATTTTGTTTGTATAGCGCTTTTAGCAATTGTCATTGCCTCAAAGCAGCAAAGTGGCTTGCTCTCTTCCACGGACAGCTCTTGTCTTCATGCTGGTTGCTATTAATTGTTTAAACAGTTGATGGATCAGGGGTCACTGGGGCAACATGAAAGACCTGTCAATGACAAGTTACAGTATTTTATAATACTTAAAAAAAAAATTGTGGGTTCAAACTAAATGTCTTATACAACATAGAACATGGTACAGCTAGATGTGAATATTGGTAAATAAATGCTAGAATTCTGATCTGTCATGATGAATTTATCTTTTGCTCTAAAACTCTAAAGTCTTCAGTGCATACAGTATCAGAAACTATACAATTCTCCTTACCATCCCAGAACTTTCAGAGTGGAAAGGTAAACTGTTCTGTATTTGGTTTTCCCTCTCAGGGAGATGTTTTAGAAAGCAGTTTGTCTCCCTACTAGAAATACAACCCATTTCTAATGCTTTGTGTCCATAATTATCATACGAATCCTTAAGGAACCCTTGAATCTCTTTTGAGAACGGCAGGGCACCTGTGAGAGAAACACTGGACACCAAGACACTGCCTTCGGTATAATCTACATGCCGTACAGTACATGTCTAAGTAAGACATGTTAGCAATATTTTGAAATATAATTAAGTTCATATTTAGGGATTCAACATACAAATTCATGTGCTATTTACACTGACAATCCACTGTTAGGTCTGGTTGTCGCTAAACATTTTACCTGTATTTTAAAATGATGTATGGTTGCACTGATGTTCCCAAATAAATTTTGAGCTAAATGAAATCGTAATTTGTGGAAGTTAAGCATGTAGCCTCCACTGGATTTAAAATGTATTATAGGTTATTAGAAAAGTAAACTGTTCTGACAAGGAGAATTAATACAATACAAATGAAATCGTAAGGAAATAGATTAAGACTCCACAGTGTTCATCAAGATTATCTCTCAAAATAATCTTTGGTGTCTAGCCTCCTCCAAGTCATTCACAATTTTGCGGATGTGTCCATATGGAATCAGGGACTGGTGGAGAATACTGAGTGGGATTTGAGTGCCTGTGAGTAGGTGTAGTCACGAGCATATGATCTCTGCAGTTTTTTGATGATTTAACCTATTGGGAGGTGACTCACTCTCCAAACCTTATGACCGATGACTAAGTGTGTGCAAGTGTACATCTTGGAGAATGTGCTGCAATACTGTAGTTGGGATGCGTTCATTCAGGTAAATGTGCATTTGCCCATTTGAAAGACATTATATCCAGGATACAGTATAAGTGAGAAATTAAAGGTTATTGGTGTTGCTGTCATCAGTGGATGACAGCCACCATTTCAATAAACGCAAAATTGAATGCATTATTTACTGTATACATTTAAAGCTCAGTCTTGATGCTTTTGAGTACATAAACCAGGAAAAGATCTATTGTGCATTCTGAAATGGGAATTTTATAACCATGACAATCAAGTTAGACATGCAGAGTTAGGCGATGCGCTGATTAATACACTGCATTCTATCCTATCCAGGTTTTACTCTCTTGTTTTAACAAGGTGTGGCAGTGGCAAATTAATGAGGCACTTAGGTAAATTAAAACTGATCATTCCCTATAATGAAGAAAAGTACTAGGTGGGAAGGAGGCTAATCAAGGCGTTGATTATTCACTCTGGACACTCAGTATTTTGGAAGATTACAGAATGCGACTTGTTTTGGGGGGCTGGGGTGGGTGTTGGGATGGGATGAGATGGGAGGGGGGGGTGGGGGCTGCTTGTTATAAACGCAGACGGTCTCCTTTAATTTTGCTTCCACAGCGCCGGTCACGCTCTGCGCATGCGCACCACAGTGGAAGGGAGTCGAGGACCAGCGGAGCCGCGCGCAGAGAGACTGGGGTTTGTTCGGTAAAAAAACAGAGATGCGCGTTATTGACCCGAGATCTCGGAAAGCGAGTCCGGATGTGAGGACGGTGTAACATGCCGTGCAGAGCCGCGGACCCCGACCTCAGAGCCTTCTCCCGACCTGTGAATCCGTGTCTCTGAAAGGGAAAGGTAGCTCCAGGAAGGTGACTAGGGCTCGATCATGGGGAACGAGGCGAGTATGGAGGGTGGTGACGGCGCGCTGGCCGGGGAGCTGACCGGACCAGAGGCGGAGCTCAGCCGCCTG
This sequence comes from Platyallabes tihoni, assembly GCA_030068045.1. Lineage (NCBI taxonomy): Eukaryota > Metazoa > Chordata > Actinopteri > Siluriformes > Clariidae > Platyallabes > Platyallabes tihoni. Next base: position 7,774,141 of record JAQQZS010000004.1, on the reverse strand, counting down.
AGCGAGGAGGAGCGGAGGAGGCTCGTCAGCACCATGGCTGAGGCGCAGGCCAGGCGAGTTGTTGTTTATTCCGGGAGAGATAGAGAGATAGAGAGAGACCTTTTTTAGGTGTTCAAGGGATGGATGCGCAGCTCTACTACGCGCACGCGTGCGTGTCTGCGTGTGTGTATGTGTGAGAGATTTCTGCTTTGCTGCATGTTGGCACCTCACGACAGAGCAAACACACCCATTTACGATGCATAATCTCAATCAGCTTAATAGACCAGTGCACCAGGAGTCCATGGTTGGCTCTGATCATCCGTTCAGGGCTAATTTACGCCGTTAGATCACAACCATCTTGTCTTCAAACAGAAACCAGAGCAAGGAAGGAGTGCCACTGGTGCCTACCTAAAACACCAACCAAAACAAAAATACAAAATACACCTTTGAAAGATTGATAGGCTTTATTTCTTATCGTTGTTTTGGGTTCCTTGGATTCATCACATAGCAGTAAATAGTTAACAAGGAAGAAAAGAAAAGAAAATGCAATTATTTAATGCAAAAAACCCGTATTTGACGGTAAAATTCCTTACTCCTGCCGGTTCTGTATTTTCTCCAGAGGTCCTTGTTTTTGTCCTCTCGTATTATTTGTCGATCTGTAAGTGATTGTCCTTCGGTTTCTTCGTTTTGCACACACCCCCTTCTTTACGGGCTGCCTGGGTGATGTCATAGGCTCCTGTGGAAACCACTGGTTTGGAATAAGGCGCAAAACGAGAACGCGTCCGAATCAAAACCGTCCTAATGCAAAAGCAGAATATTTAAACTGTGCTGCCGCGAAAAAAAAAAGCCAGAAGTGCAATAGGAAGATCGATACCGAAATGATGCTGTTCTTTAAAATAGTTTTTATTCCAAGGAGGGTAAAAGGCGGGGGGGGGGGGGGGGGGGGGGGGGGCA
>JAQQZS010000004.1:7750495-7765521 GCA_030068045.1 Platyallabes tihoni | reverse complement strand
TTGTACTTAAGTAAAATTTCACTCAAGTAACAGTACTTGTACTTGAGTACAAAATTTTATTACTCTTTCCACCTCTGCCAGAGGGACAAATTAAAGAAACCTTATGGGGATGGATGGAAATGTTTTGTAAGAGTATAGATGGTAGTCAACTACACTGCACCAATAGCACCAATGCATAGGCTGAGCCCTGTTACATAAGCAGTGCCTTTAGAATACTCATGAGTACCAACGTTTTGTTTCCATCCTCTTCACACAGATTAACCTGTCTTAAAATAATTCTGTAAGGTGTATAACTTACGGCGTTAACTTTTTCTTCCCATTTTTCAAGATCATATAATACCTTTAAGGATGCTCCACCTATGCGCTATACAACATCAAGGCACTTCGGCCGGGGTTTATTGTGCTCGTGTGTTCCGGGGTTTTTAGAATCCTGTTGCTCAGACTTGTAATCCTGCTAAACTATTTCAGGTGTACTAATCAGATTAGTGTTAAGCATGGCCATCCTGCAATACCTCACATGGCCAATATTACTTGATTTCTTGTGACTGCTTCCACTGCTCTGTGTGTAGCTGTGGGCCAAGGGGGAAAATCTTACTGTGTGTGATCTTTCTTCCATCATTTGACTTTACACACGATGTAGTTGAAGGTCTATGGTGAGAGTGAAGCTAAATGCCAATTTAAGTACACTTCCATCAAAATAAAAAGATTGAAACGTTCCCTTACAAGATCGCTGGCTTTTAGTTTCAGCATGTACTCTTGTTTTAGCATCGCTAATTATAGGAACAGACTGGTCATCATATTAGAAATATCCTCTCCGCCCCTCGCTGAGTGCTTGTCTGAACTGATTGTGTATGGGAATTTGGTCGTGATGTGCTTTGCCTGAAGCAAAGCAGCTTGATAAATTGGATAATTGGCAATGGTGTGGACTGGGCACTCAGCATATTGTCCTAGAGTTGTTAAATCATGTTCCTGAAAATCGTTGGAATATTGTGAGCGCACAGAAGCCAAAAACATACATTTTCCCTATTTCGGTATATTGATATACAGTATTTTTAAGTGTTTGCATGTACATATGTGTCTATGTATGTGTTTGCATATAATCGTTTCTTGCTAACAGGATTTAAAATGTAGGTTTTGTGAGAACACTTCTAAATCTTTCCATAATAATTTTATATGGATATGACAAGATTTACCTTTTGTCCCATTTGGAGGAACTTCTCATCCTCTTCTTTGGTTTTTTTTTTTTTTCTCTTAATAGAACTACAATGCTTCATAAAACCTTTTCTCCTGTTCATCCTCTCTGTTGATATATCTGATTACAGAATAAGCACATTCTATGAATTGCTTTTATTCTGAGATAACAACCTATTTGTACTTATATCTCACCGTTATAACTGCTTGTCTACTTCTAGATTTGGGCTTAGTATTTTGAGATGCTCCCTCAGCTGAACTGGCTGTGTACTCATGGAGGGCTGAGCAGCCTAATGGCCCATTCAGACTCGTTTTAGTGCCTCGCCCCCTCGATGGAGGGAACGTGTGCCAAATGCATGCCTTCACTGCTGCTGCTCCTCCATGGCGACAGTGCATAGCAACACTGCCATGTCCCCCATAGTAGTCAGTTATGAAACGCTGTTCAGACAGCCGTTGCATAACAGGAGAGCACATTAGAACTGAGTACTAGTCAGTTCCAGATAAACAGTAATTGTTCAGCTACAGCTACTGTACTTCTACAAATTTACATTCAATTATATACCTGCTTACTTATTCTACACTCACACTATCCACATAATCAAGTGCATTTTACAGCTAAGCTAAAGGTTAACAGTCTTGCTCAATGATCCAACCAGTTGGCAATTGTTTGTGGTGGGATTTGAAAATGCAACCTTCTGATTCATGGCGCAAAGCTTTAATCACTAACCCTTTAATCACTCAGTTAGTATAGATTATTCTTTCCTTTTTAAACAGTAAAGTCTAACAAACTAGTGGTCAGTAAGCAAATCAAGTGTCACTGCTTCCATGCATTGGAGGGTTGATGATTTCACAGCAGCCCCACATAGAGCTGGATCAAGACTTAGATCCCTCTCCTAGGGTGTGTTAGCCATCTGCTCCTGGCTTTGAATCAGGATCAGGCCACCTGATGTGTTGCATCTCTTCTGTTTTCTTGTTTCTCATACTAAAGAATTTTCACTTCTACAAGGACATTTGTAGCTAATAACAATTTTCAAACTTATATATACTTTTTTGATATCATCAACAATTTTATCAAGCCAGGTTTAAAAAATACAGGCACCATATAATGGCTGACCCTGCGCTCCGACCAGTGTTTTCCCCACATAGAGTAGAATTGGGCGGGACAAGTATATTTGCGCACACTTTTTTAAAATCTGTCCATCTGACATCCACGATCGATTAATTAGTAGCAGACAGTTCGCTCTCGTGCTAGTAGAATAAAACGGGTACAGGAGCGGTAGCAGTGTACTGAGAGGCAGTAAATACAGCGGATGCCAACTGCCTTAAAAAGTAGAAGAACGGAGGACTGACGGTCACACATTCTCTACAGAGAAACACAGTTTCACACTCATTAAAAAACAGGATGATTAACCCTTAAAACTCAAACAGCAAGGCAACACAGCGCTGAACCAATTTAAAAAAACAACTCCCTATACAGAAGTCCTGCTGATGTGTGTGTTAACAGGGAGGAATTTGGTTTTTCGGATATGGCATGTAGAACCAAAATCAACATAACTTTTAAAAAGTGTAAATTTTATTGCTCCCATGTTATTATTATTATTATAAAAAAATGTATTAGGTCACAGAAACAACCAAAAGCAACCATAAAAACACATAATCTTATGAATCTGTGATATTGAGGAACAGAGTCAACCAAAAAATGTATGCAAACTTGTCTAAAAATTTTATTAATAAATGTATTGCTCTCTCTCTCTCTCTCTCTCTCTCTCTCTCTCTCACTTATTATTAATATTAACATAATGTACATCATACTGTTTTTCTTTTCCTGAAATATTTCCTAGACAGCATAAACAGCTAACACATACAGTACAGATGGTATGTACAGTTACCGAAATACAAGTTAAAATACAAAACATAACCAAATTTCTGACTATCAATGAGCTGGTCTGTCATTACTAACTTCACTTATTTACTGTAGTCAAGGACAACAACTAAGCAGTAGAGTTTTACAACATAGCTGACCTACATATGTTGCTAGCTACTTCATAAAGCATTTTTACTTTTTCAGATGTAGGACCCATAAGTCCCGCTCAGGGCAGCTTGCTTCTCTATGGGCGCTCTCGCATATGGAGTGGTTAGTCAGTCTGAATCAAATGCTGGTACAGTTACACATTCTGTGTGGTTTGTCAGAAGCAGGTGTGAATTAAAACAACCAGCCTGAGAGAGAATTGAGGTTCTGAATCAGCCCAATTTAAGGAAGTGAGTCAAACAGGCTGTGGGTTGGACGCCGGCATTTTTCCACATGCTGGCTAGACTGATGTGTGACACAAGGAATAGATTGAGACTGTTGAATTTTGGATATCTCAGCTATTAAAGTAAATGGAAAAACAAGAATCAACAAAGTAATGGTGTCTATTTTACAGTTTCGCTGAGCTGACCTCAAAATTGATTATTGTCCAATAACCTCACATTATGTTTCTTAAATATAGAACAAAAGGTCATATTTTAATCCATGTAAAGTTGTGTTTCATATTGGAGACAACCCAGTCTCACAGAATAAATGTTTTAATGCATCTTATTTGCAGCACTTTCTATATTTTGAATACCAACATTCTATCACAAGTACAGTGGTCCCTCGGCATACAGTAGGATGCACAGCCTCATGAATTTTTGTTTTAAGAACTGAAAATTTGCAAGAAATTTGCCTCGGCATGCAAAGCATTATCGGCATATATAAGCAACCGAACCGAACCGAGCCGTGCCGAACGCAGGTAAATTTATTTTATTTTATCCGTGCTGTAAAAGGAAAAAGTAGTGACTTTTGGTACTTTTTATATAGTTTTCAGATTTAACACTGTTGAGTTTAGAGTGCATTTGTACATGCAATATAAATTCAACAAAGTTGACGGCATGGTTGTTGTTTCTACTATTAAGGAAAGTAATCCAATCCTGTTACTGTATGCGACTGTTACTGTATGCGAAAACACGCAGCCACTTTGATTTGACGACAGTGATTTCATAATGGAATCATAAATTAGGGTTAAGTAAGGTTTAATGTCTATTTATTTCAGATTTAACATGTCTTTTCTAATTGTTGATTGTTTTATATGCAAAAAATATGATTATAGTGTTGAAAATTGGTAATATTGGTAATATTTTGGTGGCTCGAACTGATTATCTGCATTTACATTATTTCCTATGGGAAAATGCGTTTCGCAGTACAATCTTTTGCCTGGAGCAGATTCAATTTGTATGCTGAGGTACCACTGTATATACAGTATTAAATCAAATATACACATTAAATCAAAATATTGCAACATATACATTTGGCAGACGCTCTTATCCAGAGCGACTTACATTTTTTTTTGTTTTTTTTTTAATCTCATTACACATCTGAGCAGTTAAGGGCCTTGCTCAAGGGCCCAACAGTGGCAACTTGGTGGTTGTGGGGTTTGAACCTAGGATCTTCGGAACCGTAGTCCAATGCCTTAACCACTGAGCTACCCCTGGCCCATACAGTCTTATGCAAAAGTTTAGGCACCCCTTGATAACAGATTTTGGTGATTTTTTTTTATTGAAAAGATGTTAACACAGTCTCTCTTGAAAATGGAAAAAATGCACATTATTTTCAGCATTGATGCATTGTTATTTCTTATGCCTTATTTCTTATTTATTTATTTAGTTATTTCTTATTTCTTATTTCTTTTGGAAACAAGTGATGTGGACAGATGAAGTTAAAATAAAACTCTTTGGCCACAATCAGCAAAGGCATGTTAGGAGAAAAAAAGGAGCAGCATTTCATGATAAGAACACCTTGCCAACTATTAACCATGGGGGTGGATCTATCATGCTTTAGGGTTGTGTTTCAGCCAGTGGCACAGGAAACATTGCACGGGCGGAGGGAAGAATGGATTCCACTAAATACCAGCAAATTCTGGAAGCAAACATTACACCATCTGTAAAAAAAAAAAAAAAAACCTGAAGCTGAAAAGAGGATGGCTTCTACAACAGGACAATGATCCTCAACATACCTCGAAATCCACTATGGAATACCTCAAGAGATGGGTTTGGAACGGCCATCACAGTCCCCTGATTTAAACATCATTGAAAATGTGTGGGTAGATCTTAAAAGAGCTGCACATGCAAGACAACCAAAGAATATTACAGAACTTAAAGCCTTTTGCAAGGAAGAATGGGAGAAAATCCCAAGTACATGAATTGAAAGACTTTAGCTGGCTATAAAAAGCATTTGCAAGCTGTGATATCTGCCAGAGGAGGTGTTACTAAGTACTGAATATGTAGGGTGCCCAAACTTTTGCATAGTTTCACAAAAATGTTTTTATTTTTCATCTTTGTTCAATTTATGACATAAAAAGTAACGGTGCATGTTTGCAGTAAAAAGAGAGACTGTTAACACTCCAATTAAAAAAAATAACCAAAATCTGTTAATCAAGGGGTGCCTAAACTTTTGCATAAGACTGTAACATTTTCATTCCATTGCTTTGTAAGCCACATTCTGCTTCAACAGATTTTAGTCAAGCTAACCTCTGCCACATCACTATTTGCATAAGAGTACTGTGCAAAAGCCACCCCTCATTTCTTCATATTAAATTTAGTTTAATTTAATTATGTGGATTAACTTAAAGAAATGGGAACAAATGTTTTTATTGTGACAAAGATAAATGATAAAAGGTACATTTTTAAAATTGGTTTGTTGCATAACAACCTCAATTCCACTCTCGTCTGTTCCAACCATCATTCAGCATCACCAGTATACTAATCATGGGCCTGATCATCTGTCACCACCTGCACCTGTTTCTCACTGGTTCATGCCTTAAGTTAGATTTTTTTTATATGTTTGAATGATTCATAAGTCACTGTGGGGCTTAAAAAACAAACTGACTCTAGGTACCGGGACTGGACTTAAAATAAGAACCCTAAAAAGGCCACCAGGAATCCTGGAGAACTATTCCTCAAGACTGCATTAAAAATACAAGAAGGTCTGACTCTCTGGAAGGAAAATATGTAGAAATAAGGGGTGGCTCAGCACTTTTGCATCGTACTATATATATACAGCTAGAATAACTTTTGGAATGGTTCTTATGGAAAACTCTTTTTTAAAAATCAACAAGTCAGAATAAACAATTCAACAACATTTTGGTATAAATATCACTTTTTAATATCATAGCATCATATAATCCAATCCTACCACAATGTTCTTTGGTAATGTAGAAGCGCCTGCTCAAACATAGAGACATCTGTTTGTGCAAATATTCATTAAGGACAGTTGTACTGAAATCGTAGATCCGAGCCTGAAAGGAACACATCAGGAGGCATAACAAATGCGACAACTGTGGATATTCCACATTTCTCTGTCTCCCTGATTCTGTGCTTGAGTGCCGAGCTGTTCGGGAGGTGTCCTGTCTGTCTGAATGTGTTAGCTTCGTTCCCATAGCTACAGTCAAGTTCCTCCTTCTGTCTCTTTGGCAACTTTATGTAATGTGTACACACATTTGTGGACATGGCTTTGTGTAACTGTCCAGTCACCATATCTATTGCCATGGCTATCTGCCCATCTGTCTGGTAAACAAATTATGCTCGTTCAGTCTGTCTGTCTCCATTTTTAGTCCCATTCCTTTTTCCTCTAACTAAATCTGCATTTCCACTGGTACCTTCGTGCACGTTCAGTGCAGCTAGTGTGTTCCGATTGCGCAATATATTCATAGTGCTATATTAGTCATGTGTGGATGGTGTAAATTTATCAAAATGGCCAACACGCTAAGCAAAAATGGCATCAGTGTTGACAAGTTCATGGTTCTCTCATAGACCTGACCTACTTTTGAACTCCATCTCATGCCTTATATATGAAAACGTAATAAAGTCTGCTTTCAACTCATTCATTGCGGTATAAATAGATCCTATTCCAAACTGACCCCATTATCACAAATACACACTTTCTCTACAAAAAAAAATCCAAAATTTTTCTTTCTTTTTCATCTTCTCAGTGCTGCCTTCTTGCGTCATTCAGTAAATGTTATGTCAGTCATTTGTTATATGCAACCGTAGACCTAAACTTTCCCTGCCTTGCCTATTATACAAGACAATATAAAAGCTACTATAAATACTGCTTTTAAAATACTTTTAAAAAAAAAAAAAATGTTTTTTTTTTTTTTAAATATATCACAGTACATTTGGTGACGCTAATCTTTTTTTTTTAAGGCAGAATTTGAGGTTTGGTATTCTTCTGGTTTTACTGACCACTGGGCTACTTACTGTATATCAAGAGAGCTTCTGTTATGGAAACTTAATCAACACCTTCTGACCAATTCGAGTTTAGACACTAGGGTTTTTTTTAACACAATAATATGTTTAAAAGGTCTGTATCAATTCTTCTGTATCAACACCGCTGTACTGTTTTATTGTATCTGCCATTCTTCAGGTGTGTGTACAGTACATGTGTCTGTGCATGAATGACCACAGGGCATTCTGGGAGTTCGGATGTCTTTGTGTCACTGGGCTTTTATTATGTGTAAATATAATGTGTCAGTGAGACCATGTGTTTCATTTATGCTCGAGAGCCACTCTGAGGCCTGACACACTCCTGCCCACCATGTGTCATCCATTGTTTGATGTTTTGAAAGCAGCCATATTTTTAGGTGTGTGTGAGTACCCATGAGAAAGAGAGAGAGAGTTTCTCCCAATTTATTCGTTATGCTGCATCTTGAGTTACAGTGATGATAAATTGTCTTCATGACCTTTTTTTTTTTATATTTCTCCGGTTTTAAGGGATAGTTTTGCATTTTTAAGTCTGTCTTAAATCAAAATCGAAAACCATATGGCTAGTTCCACAGAAAGCGGTATAGACAATGAGTGAGACGATGACCCTGTAAGTTTGACAGATACTGAATTCGGAACCTTTATACGAGTCTCAGCAGGACTTTAGAATGCAGTTTGACAAACTTCTCGGTCGGTGTGCAAAGCAGGAACATTTATACAGGAACATTTAAAGCAGCAACCAAGATCTGTCGTAATGCACTTATATGCACCTCAATTTAGATTTTAGACAGATACAATTTCTTTAATTGTACCATTCTGTGAATTCAGCCAAATTGAAGACCCATAGCTTTATTGGTTTAAATCTACTAAATCTCTGCTTGTAGAGAGTTGTCAGTGATTCATCCAGTCAAGCATCAAGTGCCCGCCTCAACACACACACACACACACTCCCACCAGGAAATCACGGCGGTGCCAAACATATTCTAACAGGAAGTTGCTGCCTCACTGAGACCTACTGCAGTTTGATAATAAGGAGAGGAAGACAGGAGGGGGAACGGATGTGACAAGTGAAGAGAAAAGTGCGGGGGCCTGGAGAAATATAAAAGATGGACTTGAAGATGGAAGGGTTGGCAAAAATAAGCTCTTGACACTGAAGCTGTCATGCACAAAACCTATTTATTTATTTAATTTATTAGGGCAAACGTTTTCACACAATTATTTCAAAATCATGAATTCAGCCACAACCATATTTTACACTCATTTTTTTCTTCCATTTGCTCAGGTTTTATTTCCCTTTGATATTTTTTATCCATTGCTGTGTGAAGTCAATACTTTCCGTTTCAGATTTTGTGATAGCTGCACTTTATGACGGTATACTGTTTGAAAGGTTTAGATTGAACACTTTGCATTTTTAAATAAACCTTATACCAATGCACTGTTATAATCTCAAATTTGACTGATCAGAATTTGTTGATTTATTTTCTACAGCAGCTTGTATGTCTACGTCAATCCTCTATGGAATTAATAAGGATGTGCAGTTGTTGATATTGTGAAATATTCTCTGAAGGGACGTTACTTAACATTTTTTCAGGAATTGTCTGTGCTTTACTTTTTCCTACATGGGAAAGTATTTAAAAGCTTTGCATTTTTTTCTGTAACATGTCAAGCTGCAATCGTCTTATTTACTTTAAAAGAGAAAAGAAAAAGAGGCTACTAAGGAAACTAATGTTTATAGCTGTTTATAGTTGCTTCATTGGTTTTTGTGAATATTCCGTAAAACTGAAATATTACCATAAATGTTTTTTTTTTACTACTACCACTACCACTCAGCCGGGAGGGCCGAAGACTATCACATGATTCCTCCGAACCACGTGATGCCAGTCGACCGAATCTTTTCGCGTCTGCTCGCTCACGCACCGTTGGGGGCGGCGTAAAACACTCGGAGGACAGCGCTATCCGCTCCTTCCGCTTGCGTGAGCTCACAGACGCCCCTGATTGGCTGTAGAGCCGTGATTAATGTGGCAGCACTAAGTACAGCTCATCCCTTCCCTCTGAGAGAGCTCGGCCAATGAGCTCTCTCTAGACCTCCGGCTGCGAGAGGTTACAGCATCACCCGGATGATAGGGCGAGCACTTTACCACTGCGCCATAATATGACGCTTGAAACATGGTGTTTTAGGAAAATCACACTCTTGATCGTTTTTCTGTAACAGCACACTATATCACTTCTATATCTATGTTTTATGCCTTATTATACAACAGTTAGTTCCAGCGGAGTCATCTGATTGATCCACATGTGGTGATAATAGACAGTAACAGCACTGGGATGTTTCACTATATGTATCACTCCGCGCCCCAGGTGTTCGTTAAGTATACTTACTGACGATCGGCAGCATGGGTGATAGCATGGGTTGATACAGTCCACAGTACTGAGGAGAGAGCAGCTGCCTGCCAAAAGCCACATTCAAACCTAGTTATAAAATCACGTTCAGGAGGAAAACACATCCTGGTGCCAGACACCACAGCACACCCCCAGAGAGCCCTAAAGAGTCACGTCTCAAAGGGCCAGAGCTGCCCTGGAGCATAAGGGGTGCTTAATGTTTTGGGTATTAATGTTATGGCTGATCGGTGTATTTGTGAAGTACAGTGTATGCCGTGTTCTTGGATACACACTTCCATTTCACTTTTGTAATTGAACATTATCCTAACTATTTCATACTGCTTTTTAGTTAATGGTTGATGAAGCATTATGTATTTATGTAATCTGGATTCAATAATAAAAAAATTAAACAAAAGGATGATGCTACTTAAAAGCTTAATGCAGGACATGAAATGAGAACAAAGCACATTTTACACAAGCTGTGACAGAGCCGAACTGTCCTCTCACACCTGTTCATCATTTCACCTGTTTACCCGCCTCAGCCACCTGGGGGAAGAAACCTGACACAATGGCTTTAATCTTGCTCTCTCTCTCTCTCTCTCTCTCTCTCATGTCTGTGTTGAGTTTGCAGATTAGCTGTGACACAATGGGTATCTTGGTAGTTTGTGATACTATTAACAGTATTATACACTTTGGGGCATGTCGGTATTGGAAAATTATCAGCGATCACCCTAAGGTTAAACACGTGTGCATGTCCCAAATTGTGTGCTCCATTAATTTCATCAGTTTATACTGTAGTTATGTTTAATGTTGTGGAACATCTGTGAAAGAAGTTTGTCATCAGTCATGTTATAGCAGCATCAGCCTCATTTTCTTTCTTTGGAAGTTAATTAGCCAAACAAATGAAAGCATGTTTACAGAACAATCCAAAAAGTGATTAACTTTCGGGTTTCAGCTTTACCACCGAAACAAAGAGCTGGCACTAGAGCTCACCGAAAACTATTTATACCAATAAGATTTTGTAGATTTGAAGCATCTTGCACACAAGTCCTTGTGTAATATATGTTGTTACTATAAAAGCAAAAACGCATATTATAGCACATGCTTTTATAAAATCCTTACAGAAAACAGAGCTTGTGATCCATAGTGAAAGCATTGGTGAGGAGAAACCAGCCACAGTGCCAGAGCAGTGGGTAAATTTAGCTCCTATTCCCACATTAACTGCCAGACTTCACACGCGCACACACACACACACACACACACACACATTCCCATTTCGTCTTTTGACAGGAAGCTCTCCCCGGGAGTGAACACATCCGCCCTCTCCACCCCTGTCGAACAACTACGAATGCCACCTAAGAAATTAAAACGCACACATTTCTTGTGCTGATGTTGTGTTCAAGCATCACTTTTGTTTCATGATGTGAACAGCTTGCTCCATGTGCTCCTTTTGAGATAACATTGATGCCACCCTGAATTCAGTCCTTCTGATATTTCTGCTCAATAGCTTAGGATGTTATTTTCTATCCATTTAATTCCAAATTGACTGTCGAGTCCGGCTCAGAGAGCAAAATGCTGTGTCTGAAAATGAAAAACAACTCCCCTGAGAGGTCTGCTTTGAATGGCTGACTTTCTGAACGATTACATTTAAAGTGCTTTTTTTTATTTCTTGCTTACATTTTCCGAGATTTCTCATATATAGTGTGCACCTAGTGCTTAATGTGGGAAACAAAACATCTACAGCATTCCTCCTGTAAACAAAGATACTTTCAACCTTAGTCTGCAAGACAGACGGTTAAGACTTAAATGCAATGTAATTTATATCATTATCGATAATTTTTGAATGTATGTCTTAGAGTCAAAAGGTCATTAAAGGGACTTTAATATATATTAGTCAATAATCTGCATCATACTGTATTCCTTACACAAGTTGTGTAAATTAAAACCGGGTTCGATTCCCGGCCAGGCTCGATTCCCGTCTCTGTGTGCATGGAGTTTGCATGTTCTCCCCGTGCTTGGTGGGTTCCCCCGGGTACTCCGGTTTCCTCCCACAGTCCCGTAGTGTGTGAGTGTGTGTATGTGTGTGTGCCCTGTGATGGATTGGCACCCTGTGCAGGGTGTACCCCACCTCGTTACCTAAGCCTCCTGGGATAGGCTCCAGGTCCCGTGACACTGAATACAGGATAAAGCGGTAAAGAAGATGAATGAGTGAGTGAGTGTAATGTGTTCGATCTTTTTGCACAGGTGGCAATACAGACACACGGACACAAGGCGAGGTCTTGAGGGGAAAAGGGTAAATTTATTTAGGTCCGGTGGCAGTGCCCAGCTGGTATGCTTGCACTCGGCTGGCGAAAGGTGGCGAGGGGCAGGGGGAGAGACTGAAACACATGGAGGAAGCGCCTCTGCACGCTCCTGAAGACGTCCGCTCCCGCTGACTTGGGCCACGACCGGCCCTTCCCAGCTGTCTCTGGGCGCGGCCGCAGGTACCTTTTTGACGTCCGTCGGCTGAGCAGCTTTTCCGGCTAGGGTCCTTAATGCAATCCACCTAGTTGCCGGGGAAGCTCGAGCAGTTCTTTTCACGCTGTCCTCATCGCGGAGATCAAAGGGCGGCATTCCGGTCTCGCCTTTAAAGTCTCTGGGGGCGCGAAGGAGTGCTTTCTCTGCATGCTCCAGTCTGCCACTCTGCTCGCCACCACCTTCCGCCCACCATGTGCCCGCATGCCAGCTGGGCACTGCCACCGGACCTGCACGTGCACACCTTCACTCCTTTCCTACCCTTTCTTTCCATCCTTCCTCCTTAAACCCTTTTCATTCTTTTTCCTTTTTTCGCTAAATAAAATTACCCTTTTTCTCCTAAGACCTCGCCTTATGTCCATGTGTCTGTGGTGCCACCCGTTTAAAAAGATAGAACCTGTTACAATACATTATTAAATATTTTTTCATGCGATTCTGAGTAACTACAAGTGCTTCAGAATTTAACCAAAATGAAAAAAAAATAATTTTAGATATCCAAAGTAAACTCATTTTTAAAATGATACCACTCTACTCTTTAAAATGACACCAGTTTTAGAAGTCAGGATATATTAGTAGCAAATTGCTTGAAAAACCCACTAATCCCCACTGTTTTTAAAAAAAGATGGTTTTGCTCTAAATTCATATGGGGGCATTCCAGTCAAACCAGGATTTGTGATGAAATTTCTCATGAATGATGGAGTAAAACCGATTTGACGTTCACAGAAGACTTTGAGCACAGTAAGGTGATGAGACTTTAAGGCGCAGTAAAACATTTGACTGGTGCAAACGTCTTAAAGAATGCTGTAGTGTAGTGCTCTCAGGAAAAAAATGGTCTTTCTGTTTCTGCAGGTCAGTGCACAACCTCATATGGCTCAACGCACATTACAGGATAATGGCTGGGAGTTATTGCCACAGTCACTGTGCATTCCTGATCTCACTCCAAGTTATTTCTACATGATTGAATCATTAAAGGAGTTCCTGGGAGGCCAGCATTTCAGATGTGAAGGAGGCAGTCAGGTTGCCTTATTGGTATTGAAGCACTGGGCTAAGCGCATTAGGGTAGCGTAAAAGGCAGGCAGGGTAAAAGTCCTGTTTTGACTTGAACAGCCTTGTACTGTATGTTCAGTTTTTCCACATTAAGACAATAGGCTTCACAAGCCGGCCTCCTCCCATTGTCAAAGCTTAAACTGCTAAAGAAAAAGCCAAAAATGATTGACATGCTACTATTAAGCAAATCAAAGCACTGACATGTCCTGTGAAAGCATAGTGCTTTTGTTCGCACCATGAACAAGCATCAAGCATGTTGCTTGAGTTCTTATTGTACAATTGTGAATACATTCATCCTTGCATTTGGTAACACCCAAAAAAGTCTTGCACTCAGTCTTATTGTGCCTTTTGTTGGGTAGTTTTATGTAAGAACGCAATTCATATGCGCGTATGCGGAGAGCCTGGAGCCTATCCTAGGAATCTTAGGGCACAAGGCAGGGTATGGGGCTCCAACCCATTGCACTGCACAAGCACACAATCACTCATACACCAAATCATACACTACAGGCAATTTGGCAACACCAGTCAATCTAATCAGTGCTAATTAGCTTTGAATCCACTTATAGGATCTAGAGAACACTATTGCAGCTATTGCAGAAGGAAAAAAATCATCCAGGTTATTTACTCCATTGCTGTCCTTTTATAATACTAAATCTACGAAGTAGAAAGATAAGAAGAATTATCACATTTTTGCATCAATTTGTATTCATTCATATTGTTTCCTGTACGTACTTGAGCTCTTTTTTTTCCCTGCATTTTCGATGATATACTGGTTTCTGCAAGTACCCCTGCTGTGACACAAGAATCCCAGGCCTCCTCGATCTGGATTTAGCCCTACGGCTAAACCAGTGGAGAATAACAGGGACGCTGAGTATAGCACAGCTCATCTTTTCAGCAATCAAATGCGAGAAAGTAAACTCTCAGGATTTACGTAAGCCACTGGAGTGAGGTGCTTCATGGCAGAATGGTTCTGTGTGGACTCTGAATATAATATTTTTTTGTTGCTGTTTCTAGGAGTCACAGGCAGGGTGACTTGCATGTCATGAAAATATTCATGAAATGTCAAGGGTGTCGTGAGAAGTAAATTGTTATTATGAAATGGTCTTTTGTTACAGGTTTGTGTTAATTATGCTACGCTGAAATGCATTGCTCCAATGTGAAATGAAGATTCAGGCAAGCTGAAAACATCCTGTATTGTATAGACAAGCAGCTCTTTCATCGAGTCTGAAGTCTGTTTGCTGACAGGATTAATCGTCTCTAAATACAGGCATTAAGCCATTATGCTGTAAGACCTCCCCAGAACAATCAGCTGTCCGCTGTGGTAGTTTACAAGTGCAATATGTGGTAGATGTCATGGCAGAAGGGAGAAAGTCAAACCGGATTCTGTACTTTTGATTGTACAGAATCACAAAGCACAGTTGTGAGAATTAAAACTCCCTTTATTTCTCTATATAATCCCCTGCTCCACTAATGCCCTCATCCCAGTGTTTCGCTAGTGCTTGGATAACATCAAGATAAAAAGTTTTCTATCTGCAATTGGGTTTTAAATTCAAATTCAAATTCAAATTTTATTTGTCACATACACAGTCATACACAGTACGAAATGCAGTGAAATGCTT